>JAMQGT020000327.1:0-49588 GCA_024447675.2 Pterophyllum scalare | reverse complement strand
ACAAAGTAAAGCAAATACACTGTATTTACATTGTACTTTAATATTATTGCAGCGTTGCAAAGAAGTATTCCTGTATCCCAGTTATTTTGTGTCAACAGAGCAATTGCAACGCTGTCACCACAGCCGGTAATGTTGCAGCTTACTAAATTCTGATCAAATGCAGCGCTGGCGTTACGTAATGTTTGCAGGGTATGAGCCAGAGACTCCCATATGAGAGACCAGAAACAAAATCAAAATGAAGAGAACCCTCACAAGATGGCCCAATAATGCTGCCTTTTTTACATTATAACACAGCCTGGCTCACAAATGTCACGCACACAAAATTAGCTGAATTTTGAACAGCAGAGTGAGAGATGTCACACACTTCCAGAAGAACTCCAGAGCTGCAGGCTCACTTTTAATAAATGTTACATCTTCCTTGTCAGATAACTTTTTAAATAGATAACCAGTCCTTTTGCAATTATTCAGGAAAACATCTGTGATGCGACGCGCCGACTTGATAACCTCAATAACAGGCCCGCTCTCACACATTCCATTTTAATAACACAACACGCAGTCCCCAGCCTGCACAGAAGTATCAGCGTGAATAACATTTTTCCTTTGCAGCAGCGATGCTGCATCCATTAACTGCTGCTGTTTTGACTCATCAAGCGTGAAAAGTGAGCGCGGAGATTGTCGGCTCTCCCTACGCCGCCGCGCCCTTCCTCGCGCACGCACAGACGCACACACAGATATGAACATCCGTATCCTCAGAGTCTCATGTTGTGCTTCCCCCCCCCCATTTTCTTTCTCACAGCAACCCAACATCAAGCAGAAGTTTGTCGCCTTGCTGAAAAGGTTTAAAGTCACTGATGAGGTGGGTTCTTGTTTCTCAGTTGTTTTTTTTGGTCTCTTCTATCCTCCGCCTCCCTTGTGGCTTTTCTCCCTTCCCGATCACTTATATCACACATCCACACCTCTGCTGTGTGCGCGAGGTTCAGAGTGTGTGTTTGCGAGGTTGTTGGAGTCGGCGTGTATTTCAGTTCAGCTTTGAAGACACGCGGAGATGTGTGGGAGAGATGTGGCAGAACAACTGAGATTCAGCTGGCAGCTCACAACGACATTGTAATTTAAAATAGAACAAAGGTGTGTGTGTGTGTGTGTGTGTGTGTGTGCGTGGAGTGTGTTTGTGTGCTTCTGGAGGGATTCTGTCAAGCAAAATATGTGTGCGCGCCATCTCAAAGTACCATCTGAGTCTGTTTGTGTGTGTATATGTGTTGCTGTCTATTAAAACTTGGTTGCTTTTCCTCTTTGTCTTCAGTTTATCTGGGTCTTGTGTTGGCTCAAACTGCAAACTGGAATATTGTCAGATGATTTTTATTTATTTGTTTATTGTATCAAAATGTACAGAAAAAATATTTTTATTTGATTTCACACAGTCAGATCCATAGGTTTTTGAACAATGTAGTTAGTTTTGTAGCCTCAGCGCGCCACAGCAGAGGATTTTAAATCAAGCAGTCAATTTGGGACTAACATGCAGGCTTTCAGCTTTAATTCAGGATTTTTACATTTTTTTTATTAATTGGATAACTGACTGAAAGGTGGCCAGGTGATGCCCATTCCTTCATTGTTCAATGACAAATTAAGCAGATTAAAGATCAGGAGTTGGTCGCAAGTGTTAAACTTGTATTTGGTAGCTGTTCACTGGAACTCTCAGTGAGGTCCAAACAGATGATGGTGCAAGTGAAGGAGGTCTGAAAATCAAAGTAAACCTGTCACAGAGAAAGCAAAGGCTGTGGAGTGACAAAAGTGACAATCGGATATGAACAGTGGATGGACTGATCAGCTCAGCAACACCAAAAAGCCTAAAAGGCCACAGAAGACGACTGAAGTGGATGATCCCAGAATTACTGCCATGGTTAAGAAACTTTACAACATCTAACCCAGTCAAGAACACTCTGGAGGAGGCAGGTGCATCATTGCAAAGGTTTTTCAATCAAGAGACGTCTTCATGAATGGAAATACAGAAGATTTACAACAAGCTGCAAACCACTGGTTACACTTCCGAACAAGAAAGCCAGATTAGACTTTGCCAGAAAACTTCTAAAAGAGCCGGCACAGTTCTGGAAAAACATCTTTGGACAGGTTAAACCAAAATGGACTCAAACCCGAATGATGGGAAGAGAAAAGTATGGAGAAGGAGAGAAACAGCTCACGATCTGAAGCGTACCACACAATCTGTTAAACACGGCGGTGGCAATGGGCATGCAGGGGGGTGCCAGTGGAACTGGGCCACTGGTATTTATTGATGATGTGGCTGCTGATAGAAGCAGCAGGGTGAACTGTGAAGTGTGCAGAGCTATACTCTCTGCTCTGATTCAGCCACATGCTGCAAAACTGATCAGGCAGCACTTCAGAGGGCAAATGGATAACGACCCAAAGCAAACTGCAAAAGCAACCCAAGAGTTTCTCAAAGGCAGAGAAATGAGATATTCTTCTGTGGCCAAGTCAGTCACCTGATCCCCAGCAGAGCAGCTTTGCAGTTACTGAAGACAAACCTGAAGGCAGAGGGACTCACAAACTCACAAGCAGCAACTGAAGGTGGTTGATTTTCGTCCAGTTATTTCTGAGCCTCTGAAAATAGGGGACTGCATATGCAAATGGCTGTAGTTCTTAAAAAGTTAATGCAGTACTTTAGTTAAACCCCTTGAATTAAAGCTGAGAGTCTGCACTTAAAATCCACTGACTGTGTTCAAAGGCAAAGTTATAAGAAAATAAGTCCCTGTCCAAAAACTTATAGACCTAACTGTTTTATGAACGCATGACTTCTTCTACTTTCATTACTCATATCACTATTATTATCAATTTTCTGTTTGTATTACTACGACCAGTACTTCCAGAAAAGCAACTTCTGCTTTGCTCATGTGATTAAAATCATTGCTGATGCTAGCAATACCTTTTCTGTTCCTTTTTACTGCCACAAAAGCAACTTGTTGGGTCTGTCTGTGTACACATTTTGTTATTGGAATAGTATCACAACTGCACAAGATATAGTCACAAAACTATAGGTGCCTCGGTGAGATCTAAATAAAAGTCAAATATATTCTTGTAGATTTGATCATAATTTCATCAGCTGTTAGCTGTTAAAAAAGCCGGTTTTTAACTCAAACCTCAGCTTGGCCTACTTGTTGGCTCTGTTACCGTAGTGCTGACAGCTACACATAATGCACTTAATACACTTTCCATGCAAATACACACCAATTTGGAAGAACATCGGCCTCCTGCAGGATAAAAAAATACAGAAATTCAGCACATAATCCAAAAATGCAGCTCTCACTCCTTCTCAAGAACTGATGGATGGGCAGGATTTAGATATATTTTCGTTACAGTGCTGGTGTTTTTCCACTGGCTCCTGTTAAAATAGGGCTAAACCCTGCCATCCTCCAAGTCTGCTTTCATTGAGATGTCAGCTAGGTGTGTGACAATGAAAAGTCTGTACACACAAACAGACACACACAGAGGCAGATAGACTTACATGTTGAAAACAGAACCAGCTTCCCTATCACTGCCCTATCTGATAACTATCGGGCCACTTCCTGAGCCAGCCAGTCCATATGTGATGTTTCTGTTCCCACACTGAAGCAAACCTTTTGGGAGTGAAGTGATAGAAATGCTGGCCCAAACCCAAACTCACATCATTCCTGTTTATTCCTGAGATCCAGAGTTGTTGCATCTCTGTCAGCATTACTGCGACCTGCACGCGTTCTGTATGATTACATGCGTAATCGCTGCTGTAACTGGGCTTCAGTATCCCGATTAGGAGTTTATGACTGAGCCTTGTGACTCACTCTGAAGTTAACCAGGTCACTGTGGCATGTAAATATCTCGTGTCTTTCACTTTTGATGTTCGCCTTCTGTGAAATCTCGACCTCGCAGAGCGCTGTGGTGTCAACAGAAAAACAGGCAGTGAGCCGTGTCGGGAATTACTGCTGGGATCAACACGTCTCTCCTCTATACGTGAAGATATTAGTGCTCATTTAAAGGAAGGGAGGTTGACATGTTTTTATAGCTTCTGTACGTGTGAAGAGAAGTGATGGATTTGGGCCATAAACAGAAATTCTGGGTGTAAAAGCAGCACAGCAGCTATCTGCGTGGGTCACCGTCTCCTCTGTTTCTCTCCCAGGTTGGTTTTGGCTTGGAGCACGATGTCGAGGGAGCAGATCCAGGAGGTGGAGGAGGACCTGGATGAGCTGTATGACAGCCTGGAGATGTACAATCCCAGCGACAGTGGGCCGGAGCTGGACGAGACGGACAGCATCCTCAGCACACCCAAACCTAAGCTGAGGTAACCGCAGACACGATATTAGTATTCACCCCACACACCCTGCTACTGTTTCACCTGCACAGATACTCAGCTCGACTTTCATGGCTGCACTGAGAGGGCTTCATTAACAATTCAGAGCCCCCTCTGTTGGGCAATGCTGCTCACTGCAGCCACAGATTAAAAGCTGCACATGAACCAAAACTGGGTCAGTAAACTTTGATCAAAACCTCTGAATAATAATATTTTTTCTCAAAAATTCTTCTTCTGCACGCTTGAATGAAACAGAATCGCTTCCCTAAACTCAAATGATGAGAGCTGTTCAGATCTTAGTAATTATTTTCAATAACGTGTCAAAGCATCAGAGCAGCCGAATGACCCAAAACTTAAACATAGTTATTGTTATCCAGGAGTTTGTATCCTCAGGAGGTCAGTAACATATTTCAGATGGAAGCAAAAATAGCAGGTAACTAATTCTTAAATAATTCCTAAAATGTTTTCAATGTTATTTTACTTTAGCTGTGCTTTGAATTCAGTTCTTTCTTTCTTAATTTTAGCAGCGTCAAAACGTTTTTAAAATGCACACAAAAAAAACACTTTAAAGAGCCAGCGTGTCTCTGAGTGCTCAGATGTGCGATGTAACAGCAGTTATCTCTCTGCCACTCATCAGTAGAGTTTTTGTGTCTATTTTGGAAAATGAATGTGTGTTATGCCAGTATTTGAATAAGAAATTAATGCTTCCTGCTCTGTGCGTGCGTGTGTGTGTGTGTGTGTGTGTGTCTGTGCGCCCAGGCCGTTCTTTGAGGGAATGTCTCAGTCGAGCTCTCAGACGGAGATCGGCAGCCTGAACAGCAAAGGCAGTTTGGGCAGGGACACCTTCAGTCCGGTGAGTAACTCTCAGCAGCTGCACAGTCAGCAGGATTTACATCTATATGGTGCTCGTCTGTGACCATGTAAAGATGAGTCTATATAAAATGATGTGTGTGCAGTGATGGTGTGACACTGTAATATCTTCTATAGATACTTTTATTATTACATTATTGAGTGTCAGTTTCAGAAAAAAAAGTATTTTTGATGCAAAAGATTATTTTTATTTTCTCTAAGTTGGGTGGGGGTGGTGTGGTGGGACTTGATATGCAGCTTAATTTAGTTGCATATACTGTACTGTGCAAAAGTTATGAGCCACCCCTCATTTCTTTATATTTTGCTTTTAAGGAGCCAGTCTTTCTTAGCCGTCTTGAGCAGTAGTTCTCCAGGCTTTCTGAAGGTCTTTCTTCGGCTGCTTTTTCACTCATTTTCAGACCAGTACATCTACCTTTTTTTTTCTTCTTTTTTTTTAAATTAAGGCAGACTCATTCAAGCATAAAAAGGCACCTAACTCAAGGGATGAACCAGTGTTGTGTCTGCACATAACACATAGACAACTTTGCAAAGAACCTGATTTTAAATTGTATCTTTAGGCACTTTAGGCTGTTACAAAAATACATAATTTGTTCCCATTTCTTTAGGTGAATCTATGAAAAATGCCAAAGATAACTCAACAGGCATAAAACAGTATTTTTGTACCAACAGGGTGATTACAAAAGAACTATTAGCTGAAAACCTGGCATAGCTCGGTGTGTCCTTAAAATTTTCAGGAAACTGGATGAAAGTGTCAGACCTAAAAACTGTCTACAGCAGATGAACAGTGTCTGAAAGTCATGTTCTTAAGAAAGAGGCAAAAATCCAGCAAAGACCCCACACAGGAATTGTATAAACTCTTTTTGCCTCATGTATGTGTGTTTGTGCATGCTTCAATAAACTGCTGCACCTATTCCTCATTTTTCCTCTGCTCAGTCCTGTACCTTATTTTTTGGGCTCTTAAGAAGTACACAAAAAGTTGATCTGTAGAGCATTAACCTAAGGTTGCAAAGTGCTTCTTATAGCAAAATAATAAAACTGTAATAAAACAGTGTGACTAAATATTACACAGTACCATAAAGAGTACAGCATGAAATGAAGGCAGAAGCATGAAAGACAGCGTGCGACTCTGCATTGATGTGATAAATATCCACAATCTAAAGCCGATGACAGTCGGCACGGCAGGGAAGCGGACTGGAAATTTCACAAACATTTCCTTAATGGAGCAGAAATCCAATAACTCTTTGACAGCCACCATCTGCTGAATAAAAACTGTTTAATCTCGCTCAGTTGAATGAATGCCACTGGATGCGCTGCAAGCAGCTCTGGTTCCTCCCTTCATAATGAAATAAGCCTTTAGGCTGTGACTGCTGTTGGGACACTTTAATAAATATGTGTTTGGAAGAAAAAGACTGCTTTCACGTTAGTAAGGAGGTTTTCCCAAATTATTTGTGTAGAATACTTTGTCTGGCCTAAAACGGTAGACGAAAACTAACATCTTCTGGGCGTGTTTTCTCCCTAAAGCCAAGAGCCGGGTCTGTTCCTTTATTTACCTTATCTCGAGGCTTATTAAGCCCGCAGACTCACCTCCGCTTCCTTGTGTTCCCAGCAGGGGGAGCAGCCTCCTCTAGACAAGATGAAGCCCTCCCGCAGTCGCAACCTTGATGAGATCCCATCGGAGACGGACACACTGGTACGACTTTCCTCGTGTGTTTTCTGAGTGTCAGTGTGTGTGAAAGAGGGAGAGTTAATGTTGTGCTGGGATCTTTGGTTGGTATCACTCTGAGGCGGATTCACTGCCATCTGTGCTGTAAGTGAGACAGATTGCGCGAGCAGAGGAAACAAAAAAGTGGGTACCAGTATCTCCTTTCTTTGACACTGACAGCCTGTCTTTTGGACTGTGTGTGTGTGTGTGTGTGTGTGTGTGTGTGTAGGAGCTAACTGACCAGGAGCTGTTTGCTGAGATTGGCCCGTGCATCACAGTGTCAGTGGCAGAAAAACCTCGTACACCCATTAAGAGCAGCAAAAGTGAAGCGCAGCCCATGCCGTCACCGAGGTAAGCCACCAAAACTGTCACATATTTACTCATAGATAAATTTGTTCTGCTGTTTGTGTGTTGGCTATGGCCTTTTTACTGTGGCTGTTTATAGTAAGCACGAAGTTGGTCTCTTAGTTGTTTCAGACAAAGTCCCATTAAGCCTCAGTTTTAGCATAATGATCACTGCCGTCTTGTGTTCTCGGAGCCCGAATTAACACATTTGGACAGAATGGATCAGCTTATGTGAGCTGCAAAGTTGGCACCAGACCATTTAGTTTACAAACCAAAAAAAAAAAGTGTCCATTTAAAAGAGCGCCGCCAAAGAAAATCCAATATATTTATAACCATGCACTGGATCACCTTTAAAAGCTACACAACAAATTCAAGCATTCTTTAAACCACCTCATGAAGCAGTATGCATAATTACAGCCATACACACATAGTACGCTTGTAAAGAAATGCAGCCAGTTATAAAAATTATACAGGTGCAAAAGTGTCTTTGATGTCATGGTATACAAAGCAGGGGAGGCATTTTCTCAAGGTGTAGACGTGGATTAATGAACTCACACTTTGGGAGAGTTGGAGTCACCGACTGTACGAACATCCGCCACACAAGTTGCTTTTGTTTTGCAATCTTTTTTAGTGATAGATAAGATAAGGTTTATTTGTCACATGCGTATTTCCACACATTTCAGTGCACAGTGAAATATGTTTTGTACCTGCAGCTGAGTAATAAAAATAAGTAATTCCCGCATCATAGCACACAAGCAAAAGTTGTATAAATATATAAAGGGGTAAAAATATAAAATTGTAGTCAATGATATTTACATGAGGGCATGTTATTGCAGCTGTGTGACGTGCATGGTACAGTGCAAATCGAACAGAGCAGAATGGAATAATTTCAATTGTGGATAAGAGTGCAGTTTGGGGCGCAGAGTTGAGCAGAGGGATGGTTTGGGGATCAGAACTCTTCAACCTTTCAGTCTTGGTCCTCAGGCAGCGGTAACGCCGGCCTGATGGGAGCAGGGAGAGGACGGGCTGTCCGGGGTGACTGGGCTGTAATCTGAACTGCTTGGTGTCTATGTCCTGCGAGTTGGGGAGATGGTTCTGAATGAACCACCCCTTTTCCAGGTGGTGATATTCCCAAGCAAGATGCTCTTGATGGTGCAGGTGTAAATTCTTCAGAGAACAGGGAGGTAGAGATGCTGTCTGGCCTTCTTCACAGTGAGATCATGCTTTAAAACTAGCCTCAAGAGCTGAAGAAGCAATTTCTGGGTCTACCCCGGAATCTCCTCCAGCTGGGCATGCCCGGAAAGCCTACAAATGGAGGTGCCCTGAAGGCATCCTAACGAGTTGCCTGAACCACCTCAACTAACTCCTTTTGACAGGCAGGAGCACCAGCTCTACTCCTGCATTCTTCTGAGCTCCTCACTATATCTCTATGGCTGAACCCAGCCACCCTACACAGGAAACTCATTTCAGCCACTTGTATTCACAATCTTTCGGTCATTACCCATATTTAAGAATAAAATTCCAAAATTCTTGAACTCCCTTGCTTGTTTGAGTTAGCACCTCTCCTCCAACCCAGAGGGAGCATTGTACCGTTTTCTGGTGGCCCAGCAGACATCAAGCTTGCATAGATCCAGCTGTTACTCAAAGCAGCCATGGCCTTAGTAAAATGTGAATAGGTGAGTTATAAAAAGATTACCTGCCCAAGATAAATAAAATGGAACATTATCATCACCAAACTGTTCTTTGCATCTGGCTGTGAACATGTTTAGTTTTGCTGCCAAGTTGAGCATTTTACCATGGGAGTCTTTGGAGAGTGACTCTAATTTGGAGCCATTCCAGGTACTGCAGCTTTATGTGCTCACCCATGGCAGGTAGGCTGGCGGCATCCACTGAAGTGTCCGCTCACTAACTCGAACCGCTCGGCCAACACTTACCAAACTTCATAAGTAGATGGCTTATGACCAAACAAAGGTTGGGATTGTATATGGGGTCACTGGGGTCAAGGTCTTTTTTTTTTCCATGTCCACTTCCTATCTAAGAAAAGGTTTGAAGGACTTTGATGAAACCTTGAATGTTTATTCTCCATATCAAGACATTATGCAGAGATCAACTCCTGGAGGTTAAGGTGAAAGTCAAGTCCACATAACTATTAAATCTTTGTTTTTCGTGTAACAACGAGCAGGGCGACGGGTCTATTTTGCTTCGCTAGGCAGTGCTTTTGTTCCATGTTGCCTTCTTTTTCAGCTTCAGATGTTATTGTGTGGCTTGTAAGCATCTGACTTTAGTAAAGCTTAGAGTGAAAGGAAAAATCAGGTGGACGTAAACCTGCAAATGTATCTTTTGACCACAGAGTAAGTCAAATCCTCGGGTGCTTGATTCTGACCTTGCTTTCTCCCCCCACACACACACAGGTTGGATGGAGGCCATACACCAAGGCAGAAGCGCATCAGCACTCCAATGAAGGAGAGACAGCTGTCCAAACCTCTCAGTGAGCGCACCAACAGCTCAGACTCTGAGAGATCCCCGGAGCTGGGACACAGCACGCCGGTACGAAATGTCAGTTAGATTTGCCGTGTTAGGGAATAATTCTTTCCAGGATTTTAACATTATCATTTAAACCTGGCATACAAAAATAAACCTGCATATTGTGATTATGTCTCTGAGGAATTAACATATGAAAAAGAAAAACACCCATCTGCCTTTGTTCTCCGTCTCCTTCGACCCACACGCTTTTCTTAAAGTAAAGAAACGCATGCATTCTGATAATGTGTGACTGGCCTGGAGCTCAGAAATGAATTATGCATGTGGCGATGAGTCATCTGAAGAGTAAATGTGTCGCTGTTGGGAGATTTATGTAGTGTGTGTTTGTGTGTGCAGGTTCTGAGGAAAGCGGTGTACGATCAGCTTAACCAGATTTTGCTGTCGGACTCGGCGCTCCCAGAGAGCCTCATTTTGGTCAACGGCACCGACTGGCAGGGGCAGGTGAGACCTACAGCTTTCCATAATAACATTTGGTGGATTCTGTGGTTCTTTTTCTTCTTCTTTTTTCTGTACTTTGCTTTTTCTTCATTACTCATCTTCTCTTTCATGTATTGCAGTATGTTGCAGAGCAGCTCCAGGTACAGAGACACCCGGTGGTCTGCACGTGCTCGGCAGCTGAAATCCAGGCAGTGCTGTCTGCCGTGCTCACTCGCATCCAGAAATTGTGAGTTTTTCTGATCTAATCCAACGCACACACACACGCACACACAGAGTGAGCTAGAGCTCATTGGTTTGCAGAATGACTCATCTGTTTAGTCTTTTTCTCTGCTCTAAGCCTTATTTTTCTATCTTCTGTTCTTCCTTTGACCCTTCTCTATTTGTCTCCTCCATCCCATGCATCTGTCCTCCTGCTCCTTTTTTTTGCCCCTGTGACTCACATTACATGATTAAAAAATATATATAAATAAATATATTATATATAAACAACTTTATATCTCCCATATCTGCACCATCACTTCAGCTTGTCCTTCTTATGTCTCTCATACACATTTGTGAACTTTTCTGGTTTGAGTTTGCATTGTTGGTATGAAATTTGCCTAAACATGAAAGAAATGTCATCAGAGCAGTGATTATCATACTGACTGGCTATATAGAAAATTATTATATTGCCTTAAACAATGTGAGTTTGATTGCAGTCTGAAAATTTTCCTCAAAAACAAAGTTACTCCTGAAGTTCGTCACAGCGTTCTTGTTGTAATGCGGATGCTGGAGCTGGGACTGAAGCCGTTACAGTGGTTGTAGCAGCCGGAATAATAGGTTTTTATTTTGCCATCGATGGCAATACCCTGGAGTGCAACACAGTACCTCGTCAGTTCTCTGTGTGTGTGTGGCTTATTTAGCAAGTCACAAATACACAACAGTGGTAGTACAGAGTACAACTACTATAGTTTTACTACTGTGTATGCTCGCTGCTGCCATATTGGATTGTGAAGTCGAGGTTGGTGTGGCTTCTCCAGCCTTCCCAGTAGAAAGTCTGATTTGAGGGGGCGTTCCAAGTGGGAACTTAGGATTTCTGATTTCCCACTTCAATTGGAATGCAGCATGAGAAATGAAGGATGTCCCAAGCTGGAAATTTCCTTAAAAACTAAAGTTTTCATACATCCCTGCGTACTACTTGTGCTGTCTGGCTTCCTGAAACTGACAATTTAGGACCTGATACCTGTCTGTTTCTCACAGCTCTGCTTTTCTTTATCTCATCTTTAGTTGTGCACCAAGGGCTCCTACTTCTCTTTCCATCCTGGTCAGGACTAGTTTGTGCTGGTAGCTTTGGGAGTATTTTCCCAAATAGATTAGCTTTTGTTTCTTGAAGTAAGAATGCTCTAAGCATTTTGAGACAATAATCAAAACCTGATGCACCCGTTACAGCCTGCCTTTACAAAAATTTGTGAAAGACTTTGAGCACAGTGCTGTAACCTTCTAGATACTCCACCATCAGCTGGAAGTGGTATTATTGTAGAGCGGAAGTGTTTAGGAACCACAGCAACTCAGGCATGAAGTGGCAGACCATGTAAAGTTACAGAGCGGGGTCGCCGAGTGTGAAAGTCTCCAACGCTCCGCTGACTCACTAACCTGCAGAGTTTCAAACCTCCTCTGGCATTAACATGAGCACAAAAAGTGCTCCAGGAGCTTCGTGGTATGGGTTTCCATGGCCGAGCAGCTTCTGTAGGGGTAATGTGTAGCTGGCCCAGTGCTTTTGTCCATACAGTGTAAGTTGTATGAAAACAAATGGATACTATAAAGTGACCCCAGTTTTTATTTAGCTGTAGTCTGTATGAATAAACTAACACAGATCAGGCAAAACAAGAAACTTGAAGGCACCGGAAAGCTGACGTGTAATGTCCTTAATGTTGTTTCACACCTACACAGCACTCATTACGTCTCTCTATCTCACTCACTTCCTCTCTCTCTTTTTCTGCGTAGCTGCAACTGTAACTCGTCCATGCCCAGAGCGGTGAAGGTGGTGGCGGTGGGCAGCCAGAGCTACCTGGGAGCCATCCTGCAGTTCTTCGTCACCCAGCTCGCCAATAAGACGTCTGACTGGCTGAACCACATGCGCTTCCTGGTGGTGCCGTTGGGTGAGAGACTCTGCTTTTGTCTCCTCTCCTCCTGCAGTCAGACTGCAGCAAGGTTTTATTACTTTGCGGGAAGCGATGTCTGGTACACACAGTCGCCTGTGTGTGTGCTGATTGGATTTTGGCAAATGCTGTAATTTGTTACCATGTCTTGACTGTTGGCCCAGAGGTAGGAGGAGTAGGAAACTACATTAGCTCATTAAACTGACTTCAGTTTATTTTTTATTTTTCCCTTCCACGTTCTCACCTTCCCCCTGTCACTCTCTCTTTGTTCGTCAGGCTCTCATCCTGTGGCTAAGCACCTGGGCGCCCTCGACAATCGCTACAGCTCCTCCTTCCTGGACGTGGCATGGAGGGACATGTTCAGCCGCTCAGAGCCACCTCAGACAGGTACCACCTACACGTCTCCCCTCGCAAAGTAATTCAGGGTTTCATGCATTTATTCACTTCTGTGATTTTTATTTTTTCTTTCTCCTGCAGATCAGTTGGATGTGGCAGGAAGAATTTCCCAATACATCGGCGGCGCTACGATCACTCACCAGCTGCCCATCGCCGAGGCCATGCTCACCTGCAAACACAGAACGTGAGTGCCGATGCTTGCAAACACATGCCGGATGTTTTATCTTTTAGGCCTTCATTAATGACCTCTGTCCTCTCTCCTTTTCACAGGCGAGATGAAGACTCCTACCAGAAGTTCATTCCTTTCATCGGGGTGAGATTTGTACTCTGAAGAGGCAAAATTTTACTTTTGCTGCTGTTCATCTTTAGGATTTTTTGTTTTTGGATGATGTCACTTGCTGTTTTCCAGGTGGTGAAGGTTGGTCTGATTGAGTCTGGTCAGTCTCCAACAGGTGAGTGTTTGGAAAAGTACTGAGCACAGATTTAAACAAATAAAGAGAGGCTGAATTTTATTCAGGGGCTCACACTGTTATTTCTCTTTGCTTATCCAGGAGATACAGATGAGGGCGTAGCAGTGAGCCTGGCTGTCCCCTCCACATCGCCCCCCTCCCACGGCTCACCCACTGGGATGATCAAAGAGGCAGCCACGCCTCCGTCCTCGCCCTCCATGGGCAGCGTCCTTACTGTTCAAGGGTAAGACTTCTTTCCCTTACAGTCTTGATTTATCATTTTCCTTTTTTTTCCTTTTTGATTTCTTTGTCCTGATTTGATCCTTTCTCGTCATCTTTTGCAGCGATGTAAATAAAAAAAAAGAAGAAAAAAACGAAAAGAAGACCTAATCATTAATAAGTTCTAAAAGCTCTAAAATTACACTCTAAAATATTCAATATTCCTGTTTTACTCATTTCACATTAAAGCTGGTGAAATGGATGGAGGACCATATGGTTGCCAGTGTAATGGCTTCAGAGAACGTGGGGTCTATTAAACTAGAACCTCAAACACTGCTAATGTGGTAACTGTACATTTACTTTGTGTATCTTTGATAAAGTTCCCAAATATGCTCAGGTTCTGCTGTCCTGTGGTTACCAGGCAATATAATATGTCATATAGTGTTTATTGTAACATTTACCTTGGCATTATGTGTTTGTATGAACCAGTTATAGTGTTAGTCTGAGGTGTTTATTCACCATCTGAGGATGAGCTTCCACTTCTCTGCTCTGATCGCTCCAAATCTTCCTTTCATGAATTTTTTTAATTTTAGATTTTGATGAAGAGGATGTAAACAGATCATACAGTTCTGATATGATATCGCTCTCAAGCAGGCTGTAGTTATTTCAAACGGTGTTTGTGATGATTTATGTCAATATTTAAAGATATGTTTCTATTCAGGTTGAGTTTATGCCTCCGTTTTTCAATATGTGGACTTGTTTGTTGTTGTTGGTGTATCAGCTGTCTACACGCATGCTGATGATGCTATCAGTGCTGAGCTGTGGCAGAGAGATTAATGCCTTTTAATCATCTGTCTGCTTGTTCCATAAGCAAACAGGCAGCGAGTTACTCATGTTTCTCTGAGTTCCTCATCCAAAACGAGGGTCTCTTTGATAGTTCAGCCGCATTTTTATCTGACTGAATCAGATGGGGTTTTTTTGCTCTGCCTGCTGCAGTCCCTCTCTGCAGAGCTCACTGATCTAATCGTTTGCTTTTCGCCCTCTGCAGAAAGCTTTTGGGGAGCATTTTTGAACATCCATAAGATAAAACAAAATTCAGTAGCGGTCCATATGTTTTTTTGACGCGGTTAAATTGACTGACAGATGCATTTCTGAGGTCAGGTGCTGCAAGCTGGATAAAGAGAGGTTAAATCTGTGTGTCTTTCATAATTAAACCAGAGCAGACTCTCCCTGAATCTGTGTATTCTGCTGAGATCAAAAATGGTGATCTAAATAGGTTCTCCACAACTTTGACATGAATAACATAAATAGACACAGGAGTAATAATAGGCTGTACAGTTGTCATCAAAGGCCTGGTTTGTCCTCTGAGACATGTACGCTCTCTGCCCACAGGAGCCCCAGCATGTCTCACGGCGTGGACGCCATCGGCCTGCAGGTGGATTACTGGCTGGCCTCTCTGGCGGAGAAGCGGCGGGAGGGAGAGCGACGTGACACGGGCTGCAAGAACACACTGAAGAGCGCCTTCCGCTCGCTGCAGGTCAGCAGGCTACCAGGCGGGGGCAGCAGCGATCCACAGGCCCAGGTCAGCACCATGGCCATGACTGTGGTCACCAAGGAGAAGAACAAAAAAGGTGAGACCTGCTTTAAATCTGTTAAATCTGTCAGCATAGTCAATGCAGACTGGGTTAAGATTTTTAAGGTCAGACTATTTTTAATGCGAAGTCCAAAGATTCATTAGTGATCCTTCAATGGCAAGGTTCTTTCAATGGAAGATTCATAATGCATGGGGGATACATGCTTATATCTATAATAAAAGAAGACAGGACTATGTACAGTGTTTAACAAATTTATTAGATCACCACCCAGTGTAAGGATTAGTAGTGTCCTAAATTATGACTCGATCTGGCAAAATGAGTCGCAGGGGCGACTCATTTCCAGGTTCACGGGATGTTCTCAGCAACAAAGGAGAGATTGCTTACATGGTTTGAGGGCTGGTATGCTACCAGTGTTGTCATTATTAAAATTATTTTGCACATTAAATATGCAAAATAATTTTAATAGCACTGGTATTTACAAAAATCATTTTTTATCCTTCTGTAATGGTTAATCCACCGGTATGAGCACAGCCTTTAATGAGATTTTTAATGCTTAAATACTATTGTTGTTAGCCATGAATTTTCCAATTTACTGTTTTACAAAAAAAAAAAAACAGGAACAAATATTAAAGCACATTATTATTTTTGATTTGAAGATGCCAAATTACAGTTATTTCCTGAACACAAACGTAAATTTTAGTGGCTGAATTTTATGCTTGATTGGTTTCAGACTTCTCAGAGAAGTGCAGTGTGCCGGCTCAAATTTGGGTATAAAAACATGAAATCAGATTTCTATTTGCCTAATAAATAATATCATTTTAAACAAGTTTTTGACAGATTTCTAAAGCATTTGTGTTTTGTTGTTTTTATGACAGGTGGTCCAATAAGTTTGTTGAGCACTGTAATAACTTCTGCTAACCAGTGGCTACTTTGGTCGCTGTGACGCTGATGGAATAATAGTCAAATTTACCGGCCTAGGTCGACCAAGGCTGTCACACAGTAACTGCTGAGCCTGATGAAATGCAGCAAAACGTTCCCCACCAAATGTGCCGTCATCCTACTGCACAAAGGTTGAATTTGCTCTTTATATCAATGGTCCTTCATACTGTGTGGTGGCATGAGTCCTGCTGAATTTGCAGCCGACACACTGTCCAAACCTTCCTCTGTAACTGACAACTCAGCAACTCTTGTGGAGGAAAGGGACAGAAAAACGAGAACACAAAGTTCTTCACCAAAAGAAAAACTAGACGTCACAGAAATACATATTTAACCATTTTAACAGTATTATATGAGCAGCTCTGTGCGTGGCAAAACACAGGAGGAATTTTGCAGGTGAAATTGTACTTAAGATGTGGCAGATTTGCACAGGTTTAAGATCACAGACGGCATTTTTTACAATTACTCGACGTCCGTGGGCAGCACTGGTCCTGTGCAAAGAGGGTTAAAGACTGTTGCTGCAAAGCCCTTTGATAAATCTTCTTGGGGAAAAACAATAAATCACTCAGTTCAACGTTCAAAACAGATACTCTGAGAAGCACTTTGATATTTATGCAATATATTGATCTTTTGTTGCGTTTGTGTGCATTGCCACACAGTAGTCTTCATCCCTTCCTTAATCACTCAGTCCTGCTGACACTGGTGTTCACCTCTCCCTTCAGTTCCCACCATCTTCTTGGGAAAGAAGCCCAAAGAGAAGGACGTAGACTCCAAGAGCCAGGTCATTGAAGGCATCAGCCGACTCATCTGCTCAGCCAAGCAGCAGCAGACCATCCTGAAAGGTAACCTGGGTGACTGGGATTCGTTTGTTTGTTTGTTTCCAGTCCATCGTCTGGTTTTGCCTCATTGTTGTTTCTGTCACTGTGTTTCCCCCACCAGTGTCCATAGACGGGGTCGAGTGGAACGACGTTAAGTTCTTCCAGCTGGCCGCCCAGTGGCCCACTCACGTCAAATACCTACCCGTTGGACTTTTCAGCTACAGCAAGCCTCCTTCCTAGGGCCGAGTGCGCCTCGACTCCCTGGACACCCCCCCCCCCCCACGATTTGACCTTCAGCTCCCCTCCATCCTGTCTCTGCACACAGATCCCACGTCTCAGCCACCTGCAGAGCTGAGGGAAGACATAAAGCAGCTGCTCTCCTTTCTTCAATGTCATTTTGGCTTCAGTTGTCTTATTTGTCTTTTAGGGAGAGGAGGAAGAGGGTGGGTAGTGTTGGGGGTACAGTGCTGTTACTAGTCACTTTATTAATGCCCCTTTCTGTGTGTGTTGGTGTGTTCTGTGAGTGTGCATGTACACATGAATGTACAGTATGTTTCTGTGTGTGTGTGTGTGTGTGTGTGTTTACAAGGGGACTACAGCACAAGTTCATTAGCTAACTGCCATTTATGTTTCCGTTCTATGGAATGCAGCAGCATGCAACAACTCACCAGTTTCAAGCCCTTAAAGTCCGACCCCTCAAAAGTCCCGCTCACCTCAGAAGACCCTGATCCACACGTGCATGCTCTAAATTAACAGCTACAACCACTCGTGTGCCAGAAACAGTAACTCAAATAAATGCAACAGGGCTTCAGTGTTTGCATGAGTCAGCAAGAACATGCATTCAAATAACAAGGCAGTGTTTAATGGGTTTTCTCTGTATCAACAGGAAAAAAATGCCCTTCATAAAGTTCTGTACATTTATCTTTTCATTTCAAGGGCTTCCATATTTTATATATATATATATATATATATATATATATATATATATATATATATATATATATATATATATATATATATATCCTCTGTAAGTGATTTCGATGTCTAATAGCAAATATTTCCTTTCAAAAAAAAAAAGAGAAAAAATACCTGTAAATGGCAAGTGTCCTTTTTAAAAAGAAAAAAAAATTGTGCAGTAGTGAGAAATATCCGACCCTCCCAGCAAAGCTGTTTTTGTGATGCATAGTGTTACTGTGAAGATTTCAGGGCAGGGGCGACCGTAGTGTGCATTTTCTTTAATCATTATTTGCTATGCACTTACCGTAGGAATACATGTGGACCATTTGGGTGTTTGCAGCTGGTTAAAAAAAAAAAAAGTTTTAACTCTCTTTGACAGCAGACCCAAATACATATGCAACAGAAAGCAACAAAATGCATGTTTAAACAATCCAAAACTCTGCAACACTCACAGAAACGCAACCGGAAACGCTTTCGTTTTTTTTTTTTTTTTTTCCTTTTTAGTATTCATGCTGTAAAAACGGGAGTTAATTACTCGCAGTGAAGCACAACGTTGTTGCCAGTTGTTCCCAACAATGTCCTCACTTCATTGGCAGACTGGCAGCTTTGTTTGCAGTGGAAACAGCAGACCGGGTCCAAATGTAAAGTCTCTGAGTGTGCCCATTTTCTTTAAACTCCTCACTGACCCTGTTCTTAAGAAAAAGGGGAGACATATTTTGGGTTGTTTTGGCGCAGGTCTCCCCGCTACACGCTTTCTCTAGGATGTCGTGAGGTGATTAGTGAGTGTACAGTAACTGGTAACTTGTGTGTGCGTGTGTGTGCGTGGTGAAATAAATGTTGTGTGGTCAGAAACTTTAAAGAAAAAAAAATCACTTAAGACGAGAAATAGCTTCTTTTTTTTTCTTTTTTTTAAACCATGTGGTAGAGGGCATGCAATTGGTGTGCGCGTGTTGATGTTTCTGACCATTAGTGCTGCAGATGCTGCAGTGGTCATCATGTTCACGTTGTAGACTGGCACAAAGCGAATGCAGATTTTTCCTCTATTAAACAGTAAAAATGAACAAAAATTACAGGTTAAATTGACTTTTAATGACAAAGGAGGTCATTGAAATTAAAATGTGGTGCAAATCTAAGAGCTCGTGTGGATTAGAAGTGTTAATGGCTCGGCCTTGTGTCACCTACATCGTAACAATCTCCATCTTCAGTGAAGTATTAGTAATGCATTTTTTAAAATTTTATTTTATTTTATTTTTTTTTAGTGTTAATGCCAACTTCTTAAATGCTTTTTGTGTTTTGGTTGGTTGAAATTAGACCTGAACGTTCTTTCCCCCTTCCTGTGTCAGTGTTTAAAGTGTTACAGTTGTGATGTCGGCAGCACATCTCCAGCTCATTTTTCCTCTTCTGTTACACGAAGCTTGGGTGTCGGAGCTCGCTGATGGCTCGTCTGTCACCGCCGAGCGAACGCTCGGCTCGCTGCGGATTGATTTTTAGAGTGGTTTCAAAGATTTGAATGTATTGAATTTAGCTTACACGTGCTGTCTTGCATCTTTGTGAACGACTGATTTTTTTTTCTTCTTTTCAATAAGATAAAAGTAGGGATCACAGACTTTTAGAAATCCTGCAGGTTTTTGCCTCTTGCTGACAACCACTGAAGGGCCTGACACACAGACAGAGTGGCAGACTGAGCGGTAGCCTCCTGGGCTTTAAGATGCCTGAATGATGCACTGTACTTTGATGTAGAGGTTGCTCAATCCTACTACAAATATGAGGTTTCATTCCAGTATTAATTACCCTCAGAACATACTGGCTTAAAAGTAAAGCGCTGTGTTTGTTATGAAAGGTAGATAAACTTTTAGTACTACTGTAAAATAATCCATACATCCTGAGAGTTTCTATTTTACTTACTTCGTTCAAATGACTCTAAGGTTCAGGACTGATTTGCTATGATGCATGAAAGAAACAACTTTTGGGTTACTAGAGTTCATGCTTCTGTGATGCATCCTTTAGGTTACATCTCATTTTTAAAGCTGCACTTATTAATACTTTTATATAAGCAGTGGATCATTTAAATGTGGCCCGCAGCTAAAAGCTAAAGATCTGAATATTCCCCTCAGGTTCTGCTGGAGACCAGAACTGATAATGTTGCTTTATATCTGTCTGATCTTTAAATAGGAAACTGATAACAAACTCATCTAAAATTGATTCCTTTTGCTACCAATTTAACATAGCAAACTTATTCTGGGATGCTCCCCTTTAAGAAACTTAAAAAATCCACAATTTTTAAAGTTGGCCCAAAGTTGAATTTTTGCACCACTGGGAACTGTGAACTAATTCAAATATAAAATGGACTGTATGGACAGCAGTCCTTGGCCCCACCCACACGATACACCTATAGGAGCTGCTCAGTCATGGAAACCACAGCCATGAAGCTCCCGGCGCACAGTTTTTGTGCCGATGTTAATGCCTACACTATACGCCTCAGCACTCGGCGACCTCGCTCTGTAACTTTACGTGGTCTGACACTTTGTGGCTGAGTTGCTGTGATTCCTAAATATTCCCACTATGTAATAATAATACTTCCATCTGACTGTGGAATATCTAGGAGGGAAGAAAAATCAGTGGTGGCATCCTGCATTACAGAACCACACTTGAATGCAGCTACATGGCAACCCAAAACTTGTATAACTTCATGTATTGTAAGCATTTTGCTAAACGTATAAACTCATAGTGATGACCTAGTAGGTTTTTCTAACTTTAGTATAAAAGGGTACAGCATTTTTAAATTTGAAAAATTTATATAATATTTGGAATGAAACCTTCCAACTTTTTAACTTAAGTCGTAGCTGTGCTCCAGAATCTGCTGAGACCTCTACCGAGTCAAAAATGCTCTTTGCCTTGTAGTATTGTCAGTCAAATTATTGCAGCGACATGATTTCCTAAATTAACCATAATCGTTTGGTGCCTCTCTTGCTCGCGCACTCGGAGGGAGATCGCTGAACGTGAACAGGAGGCATTAAAAATCACTGCCAAAACTAAAATGTGAAGAAATTGTGAAATATCCAAACAGATCTGTGGGGTTTCGGGGGTGCTGATAGCTAAAACAAACAAACATTAACAGCAAAGTGATCCTTGTTCTGGAGTTGTCATTTAATTGTCAACACTGTCTCATTCCTGATGACCTAAATACATTTGACCCTCACTCCTTATTTACATGTTCTCCTGCCGTCTCTCTGCTGGTTGTTCTGTGGAAGTCCTGAACTTGTTGCTGTGTATTTTTATTTTATTTTTTTACCTGTACCTCTGTACCTGTGTCCACGTGTCTGTGCCGCTGTAGCGATGGCTCCTCTGTCCTTGACTAGTCGTGGTTAGAGAGTAGGAGCTGTTCGGTCCATTTATAACCTGTCAGTGGTCAGCAGTGTCTTTTCCTCTCTGCCGTCCCTCTGATGATGAGAGTCTTTTTCATCAAGCTTCCACAAGCTCACCTTTCCTTCTTTCTTTTTTTTTTGCTGCCACCTGTCTTCATGGGAATGGGATTAACCCGTGAAAGCAGCAGATTTCTACCCGACGAGGTTCTGCTCAGAACAGAGCGCCCTGAGCTTGTGGTGGTGAAGAGTAATTTGCACATGCCATTGTTTCTTCAGCAGCAGTCTTCAGCTTTTTTGCCTTTTGCCTATAATAAACTATGACGCTTGTACATATCAGATAGTACTTGTTATATTGTATTCTTTATTTTTTTGTCCTTTTTCTTAATTTGACATGTTTTGTAGTACTGCTTTTTCATGATTACGTTTGTCTATCAGATGTGGGATGAAAAGTGGAAGTGTTCATTGTTTCATTGGTTTTTTTAAATAAAGATATTCTTGATTTGTAGCCCTGTCTCCTGTTCTTGAAATACGGATGTGTGCTTGTGCTACAGCTCAAAATTTTAGTGTAAAACTAAAACGTATTTCTGAAGAGGAACCAACAGATGCAAATCTTCTATCAGCTGATTTTATATTTATTTATGTTTTTAGGGGGTCACCACACTGGATCATTGCCTCTATCTCACCCTTTCCCTATCATCCACTTCTGTCATACCCAGCCCTCTGCATGTCCTGCATTCATGAACCTTCTCTGTGGTCTTCCTGCTTTCCTCCTGCCTGGCAGCTCCATATTCAACATCCTTTGTCCAATATGTCCACTGTCCCTTCTCTGCACATGTTCAAACCATCTCAGCCTCGCCTCTCTTTGTCTTCAAAACGCTCAACCTGAGCTGTCTCAGGTCTCAAGTTCCGTCCTCTCGTTCTCATTTTCTTCATTCAGCAGCTCCTCAAAGTACTCCTTCCATCTCTCCTTAGTACATTTACATCTCTGTCCTTAATCATCCTAACCTGCTGCACATCCTGTCCAGCGTTTCTAACCAATCAATACAAGCCCTGTTTTTTTTTTTCTTCCTGGGCACAAAATCTGTCTATATAAATATCATTAAAGATGTACTGCTCGTCACATAAAATATAGAAATCTATAGGAACTTCAAGAATTGCAGTCCTTGTTGGAGATAAAGTCATGTTAAAGTTTGAGGGTAAAGGCAGATTTCTGATGGGTGTATAAAATGAAAAAGTGTAAATAAGCGTTGCGCATGATCCTTGTGAGGCAAGTCAGTGGGCCACAGTGAGCCCTTTTTGCTCCTGTGGATGGAGGGTCCTGGTGACATCATAACACAAAGAGCGTGACCAAAGCAAGAGAGTTAATTTCTTCTTCTGTTTTGTGAAAAATCTGATTTTAGTCATTGTTTAAATCTTTGTTGCTTTTGGTGTCCAGTGGAATTTTTAAACTAACCTTTATCAAAACTAATTATCTATACAAAGGTAATGTTGCTAAGTGAATATTTTACTTTCGCATTTTTCTATTTTACCTTAACGCTGCGAAACGAAACAGTCCAGACAATTATGTTGCCTTTTTAAATTTACATAATAATGTACAGTGACAGTTTTGGTTAAAATAGTCACTGAAATCTGAAGAGGAAAATAATTAAACGATAAAAATGCGAGGCTCGGATGCTCCTTCCTGGGAGCGTTAAGTCGACTATACGCATGCGCAACAGACATCACCTGCCCAACTGAAAAAATATTAAATGTGAATCATCTTGATGTTTACCTAATCTTTGGTCGGAACTCTGGGAACTCAGCCATTTCGTTTTCTCCGTCACATTTTGAAGAACATCCGCAAAAGCATAATTTTTATACTTATTAAAAGTTCAGTCAGTTGTGCTGTGGACACTGTGTGCACATTAGAGCTTTTTGCAATTGTCCTCAGCTGTGACGTGACAGCTGGGTAAGTCAAAGTGAAGGAGAAAGCAAACAGCAGCTAGTCAAGGTGGCGTTTAGCTCAGTTAAACTTGTAATAATCGCATTAAAGTACCCTCAGTAGTGTGTGTTGTGGGAGCTATTTTGGTTTGCCTGCAAATAACGCGAGGCGTGTTACTTGAACAAAGCAGCTGTGCTAACTGTTATCGGCGCCTAGCGCTCTTCAAAATAAAGCAAGCTAAACGGCTAATTTGCTAAATGAATTTTAGAAAGGAAAAAAAGAGGACCGTGTTTTCGAGTAATACTAGAATTTGTTCAACATTGACAGCGCCCTTTCTGCGTCGTTCTTGAATGCCGTTATCTTCCCACTCACTGCCCGCTTTTCTAACTTAATGAGGTGTGTATTTTGAAAAATTGGCACCGGAAGCTGGCTCGTACCCGTAGACTTGACGCGGGTCTGACCGGAGCATCACAACATTGTACCGCCGCTTTGTTCGAGGTTTGGAAATCGCTGTGCTCGTCTTCGATGAAGGTAAAAAAAAAAGAAAGAAAAAAAAGGATAAATAATAAAAATAATAGAACTGTGGTGCAGTCATTAAGTTAGAATAGGTTGCCGTTTATCTTGTGTTATGACTGTTTGTCGGTAAATATCTAGCAAGCGAGCGAGGTCGAGAAACCTGTCGCTAGAAATAAAGCGTCGCTCTTTAAGTGGTGATTGCTGTAGGATTATGTGTGCATATTGTAAATACTGCAGCCCTGCGTGTGCTGATAGTAATTATAATGTGCATCTCTGTGTTGTGCAACACCTCGGAGCATCGGGCCTGCACTGTTTACAAACAGATTGCATGTCGGAACTTGGCACATCAACACGTTTTCATTAATGGGTAGTGATTTATTTGCGCTTGTATTAATCGTGTGTTATAGCTTTATGCTTTTTGACAGTGCTCTCTATTGTCGGTCACCTTCACTGATCTGCTGCCAAGCTAAACGCTACTCCCTGCCCAGCCTCAGGCCTCGGCCAGCCACCGGCTCCTGCCTTTATTTGTGGTTCAAAGGAGTTTAGTTAAAATCTGATAGCTACGCGATAGCGTTAATTTCCTGCTGGAGCTTTGTTTGAGCCCCTCACAGCAGCCCTGTTCTCCCGCATTTGTAAACGGTGGAGTTGAAGGGAAGCGTGAATATTGGTGCATTGCAGTCAAGTGTATGAGGCGGATGGGAGGGGTGGGAGAGGAGACTGGGTGAAAGAGGGAGGGAGCAGGAGAGGAGTACAGGTGCACCTCCTCCATCAAAGATGGGAAGGAGAGAAAGTCACGATTTTGCACATTTGCCTCCTGTGACCACCACCACCACCATCACCTTCTGCTGCTGCTGCAACCCTTTTAACTCACATCTGGTCAATACGGAGGCCCACAAAGCGCATGCTCAGGCAGGAAGGCCATCATTTACTCTGCTAGAATCTACAGTTTGGAGATGGATATTGGAGTTTCTAAATGTTCTCCAGATATCAATATGCAGCTTAAGTGTAATCTTCTCCTGGTTCTAGGAATTAACACTGCACACATTTGTACCCAATGGCTTGTAATGAGTAATGACTTAGAGCCCACATATCATCTACTTTGATGGTTAATACTCCCAGAAGATCAGACTCAGAAAGATATTTAAAGATCTCCCTTTAGCCTGTGAGATATTTTAGAGTAACCAAACAAAAGATAAATGGGGGGAAAAAAACAGCTTTAATTCTGATCAATCTTAGGTTACTGTCTTTATTTTCTTCATATCTGGACATATTTGTTTATATTTAGGACAGTGCTACTGGCTTGAACATTGAAAAGGTATAAAACTGATTAGGCTGCCAAATTATATTAGTACAGATGTTTGATAAATTAACTCAAACTTCTTTTTACACATAAGCTGACACACACGATGATATTCATCACATTTATTTTAGTCACTGGAAAAAAGTAACATATTTGAAGGTTAACGATGCATATTTAAGATATTTGATTCTCTCATATTTAAGTGGGAAATTTAAAGGAGAAAATACAAAAATATTATTTAATATCAAATTTGTAAATTTAGCTGTAGTGTGCAAAATTGAAAGAAGCAGGTCAATATTATTTGAGATTAAAATAAAAATTTGATTAGGAAAAAACCCATGGAGTGTAACTAGTGAGTGCTCCAGTGACGCTCAGTTGAATCATCTTTTAATGTTTGGGTTGCTCATCACCGGCTGCTCGTATCTCCTCCTCGTGTGGCTTCATAGCCTGGCTGTACTCAAGTGTGTTTTTGCTTCGAGTGGAGAAACAGGTTTGTTGTTTCCACTTTCAGCAGGAACAGCTTTCTTTCACATTTTATGAAGCATTGTGCTCTGCTGGAGTTGTTGATGAAGTTCAACTTTCAGCTGCCAAACTGAAGGCAGACATGCAGCTCTGGCTCTGGGTTCATCTCACTGTTGTAAATGTAAACACATAGTGTTGTTATATCATTGCTATTGTAATAGGACACTTTTATATCATGTGAAATTTATACCAGTATTATTGCAGATGATGTGTCACAGCCCTGATTCCAGTTATTGCTGATTCCATTTAAAACCTAGAATGACGGCGAAACATTTATTTGATGTGATATTTGCACCGTGTTGAGCCATGGAGCTGACACAAAAAAGCAACAAAAAAACCCATGTTTTTGTGTCACTTGATGCTTTTCATGTTTCTGTTGTTTAGCGGAGAGTTTTCACTACACAGGGTTCAAAGCTGGAAGGCGACAGAGGAGGCCAAACACTTTGTTGTTGATGTGGATTTTCATGAAGATTAAACTTCAGGACGTGCCTGTCCTGTAGAGTCACAGTATGTTAGTGCTGGTTATGTGTTTTAAAGTCGAATAAAAAGTTCTTTGAAACTTCTTGTGAGGTGTCATCTCTGCAATATGAAACAACCTCAGAGTGTTCTGTGATGCGGCTTTAGTGGAAGAAGCAGAGCCTGGAGAGAAGGAGGGAGACCCGCCCGTCCCTGTGGCTGGGGTCACTGAGGGAGTTAAACTCTCTGTTGGGGTGGAAGAGATTTGTTCTGAGAAAGACTGGACTTTGTGGAGCTGTTCTGGTTGAAACGCTGCTCAGACATTGTGTGGAGGTTGAGGACGGTGCTCTGTTTTAAGCAGGGGAACTGGAGAGTGTGCTCCGACTTCAGGCTTCCCCGGGAGGATCTTTGTATGCAGTTACTCTCAACGTTTCCTCACTGCTCTTTCAAACATTTGTTTCTATTTGTAGATTTTTTTTACGTATTGATTTATTTCAAATATAAATTTAACCCGAGGCTTCCAGTTTAGTTAAAACTGCATTTTTCTTTTATCCTAATATTTGCTTCACACTTAATTTTCTGATTTTTCTAAATAAGTTTTAGTTTTAATTCAAAGGAAAATGTTGTAATGCTTATGTGGGTTTTATAATTCTGTTTTAGTTTATTTAAATGTTTAAATGTTAACATGTTTGCATGAACTGGGAAACACTCTTAGTTTGTGTTTTTAAATGTGCTTTATAAATAAAGGTGACATCATTTGTTGGTAAAAATCAGTAAAAATTAGGTTGGTGGTTCTGTTCAAAGTTCACTGTACAGCCTGTGGGATTTAATAGTTGTAACAAATAATTTAAAAGATTCTAAAATTTAAATACCCATTGCATTTTTTTTACTAAAAAAAAAATCTCTGTTACAGAAATGGTTACACACACAGTCTCTCTCCTCTTCCTGGAATGAGTCCCAGCCTGATAACCCTCCCTCTGCTTCCTGCTCTCTAACTCAGTACCTCCTCTCTGTCCACATGTCTCCTTGTTCCCTCCCCTTCAGATCTGCACTTTGAAGATGGGTGTAACCAACATGTGGAGCTGTGTGAGAGCTGACAGGCCCCATTCACTGCAGACACTCATGCTGTTTAGATCAGAGCTCAGACTAGTTTCAGTTATCAGGAAGTGAAACTCACACAGTCACTGACTCTGAGAGGAGAAATGGCGCAGAGAGGAGTTCAGCTGGACCGAGAAACCTTCTCTTGTTCCATCTGTTTGGATCTACTGAAGGATCCGGTGACTATTCCCTGTGGACACAGCTACTGCATGAACTGTATTAAAGGCTTCTGGGATGAAGAGGAGGAGAAGAGAATCTGCAGCTGCCCTCAGTGCAGACAGACCTTCACACCGAGGCCTGTCCTGGTGAAAAGCACCATGTTAGCAGATTTAGTGGAGCAGCTGAAGAAGACTGGACTCCAAGCTGCTCCTGCTCATCACTGCTATGCTGGACCTGAAGACGTGGCCTGTGATGTCTGCACTGGAAGGAAAATGAAGGCAGTGAAGTCCTGTTTGGTCTGTGTGATCTCTTACTGTGAAAAACATGTTCAACTTCATTATGAATCTCCTGCTTTTCAAAAACACAAGCTGGTGGAGCCCTCCAAGAAGCTCCAGGAGAACATCTGCTCTCGTCATGATGAGGTGATGAAGATGTTCTGCCGTACTGATCAGCAGAGTATCTGTTATCTCTGCTCTGTGGATGAACATAGAGGCCACCACACAGTCTCAGCTGCAGCAGAAAGGACTGAGAGGCAGAGAGAGCTCGAGGTGAGTCGACTAAACATCCAGCAGAGAATCCAGGACAGAGAGAAAGATGTGAAGCTGCTTCAACAGGAGGTGGAGGCCATCAATCAGTCTGCTGATAAAACAGTGGAGGACAGTGAGAAGATCTTCACTGAGCTGATCCGTGTGATCCAGAAAAGAAGCTCTGATGTGAAGCAGCAGATCAGATCCCAGCAGGAAACTGAAGTGAGTCGAGTCAAAGAGCTTGAGGAGAAGCTGGAGCAGGAGATCACTGAGCTGAAGAGGAAAGACGCTGAGCTGAAGCAGCTCTCACACACAGAGGATCACATCCAGTTTCTACACAACTACCCCTCACTGTCAGCACTCAGTGAGTCTACACACTCATCCAGCATCAATATCCGTCCTCTGAGCTACTTTGAGGATGTGACAGCAGCTGTGTCAGAGCTCAGAGAGAAACTACAGGACATCCTGAGAGAGGGACGGACAAACATCTCACTGACAGTCACTGAAGTGGATGTTTTACTGTCAGATCCACCAGAGCCAAAGACCAGAGCTGAGTTCTTAAAATATTCACAGGAAATCACACTGGATCCAAACACAGCAAACAAACAGCTGTTATTATCAGAGGGGAGCAGAAAAGTAACACTTATGAGACAACAACAGTCTTATTCTGATCATCCAGACAGATTCATTGATTGGGGTCAAGTCCTGAGCAGAGAGAGTCTGACTGGACGTTGTTACTGGGAGGTCGAGTGGAGAAAAGGAGTTTATGTAGCAGTCACATACAAGAATATCAGCAGAGCAGGGAGTGAATGTAGATTTGGACGTAATGACAAATCTTGGGCATTAGATTGTAACAACAACAGTTTTACATTTTGGCACAACAACATCCAAACTCCTGTCTCAGGTCCTCTGTCCTCCAGAGTAGGAGTGTACCTGGATCACAGAGCAGGTATTCTGTCCTTCTACAGCGTCTCTGAGACCATGACTCTCCTCCGCAGAGTCCAGACCACATTCACTCAGCCGCTCTATGCTGGACTGAGGGTTTACAAATATGGAAACTCTGCTGAGGTGATTAAGCTGAAATAGACTGAAGTCTTTCATACTGTTGTGGCTTTAAATCTGTATTTTAGTTTCATGTTATTTCCTCTCCATCATTGTTGTGGCATTTCTGCACTGCACAGAGATCAGCTGTCAGTCAAACATTATGGGTGGTACCTTGACATCTTCTAGTTGTTCTCTTGATGTTTTGGAGTTTTTAGGTGGAGCTCTTTCCTGTGTCTGTTTAGCCATGGAGGCGATCACTGCTCATTATGATTTTGATTTACAAAAATATTTCTCCACATGAAAACATAAACTTCTCTGTGCTCTAAATGTTTGCTGAATATTTGTATTGATGTATTTGTATGTTGTTGTTTCTTTTCCACTTCATGGCTCTTAACAGAGAAATCAGCAGACCTTCCTTTATCACACAGATTTTGTTCTCATTACTTTGGACATTTGGAAAGAAACAGCTTACTTGTTATTTTTATGTTTTCTTTTTTTTAATGCAGTCATCCACTTAGTAAATACTCAGGCTGTTAAGATTGATTGAACCATCTCAGTTAATTTTATTCCATGTATTCTAGCATTTATGTATTTTGGGATATTTGTATTCTCTCCCATCTTTCTCATGGTCCCTGAATGCAGCATCAGTGTGAGCACCTTTCTTTACAGCTATCAATAAAGCATCAACACTTTACTGCTGTGATGGAAATAACCTGTGTGTGACACGTGTGTATCTGTACCAACACTTAAAATAACAGAAAACATATATTCCCACTTTAAAAATCTAAATTCATATGAATCAGTGACTGAACTGCAGGAGCGGCTGATCTGGTTCATTCATGTCTTTCTGGACTCAGAGTTAGAGCAAATGCCTCACTGATTCATTGATATTAGTTTAAATATTTTTGTAGCTCCAAGTGTTGGTTTTACTCAGGATTATGGTCTGAAATTAAGAAGCTTGGTTACAAATTCTTCAAACTAGTTTATTAAAAATGTTAGAAAATGATTCAGTCAAACTGAACCTGAGCCAAACATCAAACTGATCAGAGCGGCTCAAAGAAAACTCTTCATCGTGGGTGTAGAAAACAAACCGTGACAAAGAGAAAGTGAGCAAAGGGAGGCCCCTGGTGGAAAGATATAGGCATGACACCATGGGGTGAAATTCGTCTTGTAAAGGAATGTTGAGCTGCTGAAAAACTTTTCAAATGAGTGTCTGAGGTCAAACAAAAGGACAGAAATAGCTTCACGGCATTCAACAAGCCCACTGAGACAAAACGCTTATTTAGTTTAACTTCTCCCTTTCATCTATTTCAGTCCATTAAACACGTGGTTATAAAACACTGGCTTGTTTTGGTAAAGTTGTTTGTCCTCCTTTATGCTATGAAGCATTTTTGTAATTTTAGAGATAATCTTGCAAAGACAGATATATGTTAAACCTCACCATCACTGAGCTGGGTGGAGTTATGAGAGTCATCTGGGTGGGTGACTCTGTGGGGCCGTGGAACCAAAAACAGAACAACAGATTAGAATCAAGTATAACAGCACTTTATAAATTTTCTGTATCATCAAAGTAAGACACGCACACAGTGACAATGCAGCACACAGTTTGTGCTTCATTCAGTGGTTTTATAAGGTAAGGCTTATTAACAAGCTGCACATATAAAACTGTTCCCCCATCAGAGGATCTATAACAAGCCTTTGCTAACAGGATTTTGTCTCATCCAGGTACCTTGATCATGGGGGACCCGCTGAAGCATGTTTTGCAGCTGGCTCAGCAAATCACGTGACTTTTGAAGTCGCCATTTGCCAGAGACAAAAGGCTGCTGTGTGTCATTAGGCTCAGCCTGTTTGTTAAATTTCAGCCAGTATGGCCACCAGAGGTGCTCCGTTCTGCTGTGTCGTGAACTGCAGCAATAACAACAGGACTTCCAGCTTATTAATTAATCAGAGATCCATTCAAACACCTGTTTTATTTGTTATTATCTATCGTCCACCTGGTCCTTACTCAGAGTTTCTGTCTGATTTCTCAGACTTTTTATCTGATTTAGTGCTCAGTTCAGATAAAATAATTATAGTGGGTGATTTTAACATCCATGTAGATGCTGAAAATGACAGCCTCAACACCGCATTTAATCTATTATTAGATTCAATTGGCTTCTCTCAAAATCATACCCTGGATGTTGTCCTGACATATGGCATAGAAACTGAAGACCTAACAGTATTCCCTGAAAGCCCCCTCCTGTCTGATCATTTCTTAGTAACATTTACATTTACTTTAATGGATTACACAGCAGTGGGGAGTAAGTTTTATTACAGTAGGAGTCTTTGTGAAAGTGCTGTAACTAAGACATGAGATGACCCGAATTTCTTTAAGTATTTCTGGTACATCTGGCACATTTGACAGCTGTTTGATTTTTTTTTTTTAAATATTGTTTTGCAGGTGCGAGAGCTGGATCAAAACACGTGTGCTCTGCCCACTTTGAGGAAGTGGCATACAACTGCCAGTCTGACATCACCAACTCTAGCCTCCTGCCTTCTGCTGTCCCTACTCTGCTGGCATGTCCAAATCCCTCACGCAGTCAACATGCAAACCATCTGCTGAACGCTGCTGTCCAGGCCCTCTGCCCCCTCCATTGCCGCCTGTCTAGGTTGTGAGCACACCAGAAATAACTGGAACGGTTGGTGATGACCTGGAAGCAAAGGGCACTTTCCCAGAAGAGCAACTTCAAGCTGAGAGAGACAGGGCAAATCTTATTCTTTTGTTAATTCATTTGGTTTTTGTTCCTTCCCTATCAGGTGTGTAACCTTTTCTTATTTTTCTAAGAAAAAAAAATTATCATATGATCCATGAAATGCCCCTTTTGGTCAGTTGCTGCCAACGCCACCCCTTTTCATGTGAACGGACTCGTACCTAGATTGGGAAACCTTGATCAACTTAGTGAGTTGATAACCAGCTCTGTGTGACTGCTTATCCTGATTGCCAGTATTTGGGTAAGTGAATCCAGATAATGGAAAGAAACCCTGGGTATGCTGAACTCGCAGTGTAGTATAGGGCCCAGGCCTTGGGTGTCATTGTTTGTGCTTTCCTTTTTGTTGATGGACTGCCATCACCTGTGCCCACCATAGGGTTGGTGCGGCTGGTGCTTTATTAATGGGAACACGCACATGTACATCAGAAATGCAGAAGAAAGCTACATGTTTATATTTCTTTTTGCTGCCCTGTAATGTTTAAAGCATTGCATATGCTGACATTGCCTATTTGGTTGTTGCTCCCTTCCTGTTTTATTTAGTAATACTTCTGCTGGGTCTGCTGTCTGGGTTAACTTCCCCTTTAATAATTATGTTGGTTGTTCCCAGCTGTGTGCCCACCTGTTTCCCATCCTCATGTTATCCTGAAGTGCATTTAGTGTCTCAGTTTCCCTTTGTGCTTTGTTGCGTTCTCCCTCTAGTTGTGTGTTCCCAGTGCAGTATATTATGCTTTCCTTATTTTACATTCTTGTAATGATGAGAAAATGAAGCTTTTGTGAAGCACTCAACCACTTGAACAATTCTTTCAAAAATAGGTTAATTACTCGAAGCTTCAATTATAGCGCCCTCTCCTGGAAAAGTGCAATGTTTTAAATTACACACCTGCATGCACGCACTCACACGCCTCAATGATCTGAAGCATCTTTGCACTGTTTGAGGCACACGCGTTATGACTGAATATCATGATATCAGGTTCTATTTACAAATAAAGATGGATGAATGTGTGCGTGTTGTGTTGTCGAGCTCATCTCTTTGTCTCTCTCAGTAGATCAGAAAGTTTCAGCTTATACACCATAGTGCTCTGCCCTCAACATCTGTTTACATTGCATGTGATGTCACCTATAGACTGGATGGAACCAGTTTCAGAGAACTCAGGGAGCCTCTGGTATGCACACCTTCCCTTATTTGGTCAAAGGAGAAAAGAGGACTTTAAATTAAAGGGCCTCAGCTAAGAAGACCTCAGCTATAATACATATGTCTTAAATAAAAACAAATATGGAGTTCAAAACACACGATATATCAGACATCACACTCTCTGTGTTAGCCCTGCGACAGGCTGGCGACCTGCAGAGGGTGTATCCTGCCTCTCTGACAGCTGGGATATGCTCCAGCCGCAGAAAGATTCCTTGATGGGATTATTCTAGGTCCAGAGGAGCTCCACAGGTTCATGAGGGAGAAACTGGAGCTTCATGAGAGAGGTAGGAGGGTGAGGTGGTGTACAGAGAGAAGTATTCGCGTCATGGATATTCATAAGGATGACTGACTTGTAACTTTTGCGGTGCAATGCAAGTTTAATTGCAAAAAGAGAGGAGTTTAAAGGATTTGTGTTTTAAAGATCAACCAGCTATTTTGTGCACTTAGGAGTTTGGGCTTAAGGCTTGTCTAGATTTATGTGGTACCATGGTATGAAAGTGTCAGACTTGATCAAAATGAAAAAGCTGGTGAAGGATGTCTAGCTTTTCTAAGGTCAGATGCTTATTCAAGTGTGGAACTTAAGTTCTGAGTGTGTCGCTGTAAGGATTTGGGTAAAACACAAGTGGATAAACACAATAAACTTGTACCGTCCCCGTTTGCACCTCAGCATCACTGAGTTGGGTGGAGTTATGGAGCAATGAGTCATTTGTGTGGGTGATTTTAATGCACATAATCTTCTGTGGGGCTGTGGAACAAAACAAAACAAAAACAAACCTGGGAGCACTTTAGAGGAATTCATGAAAAAGTGTGGTTTTTTATATTTGGATGATGATAGGCCAAATAGGTTTGATGTTAAAATTAAATATTCTAAAGTTATAATTATATTATCTACAGTATAAATAAAATATTACACGTGAAAATGGCCCAGGTTTCATAAGGAGGAGCTTGAAAAAATCACTGATGTGTATGTAACCGTGGTGTTCCAACAGGACAAGCAAGGTGAGCAGTACAGCAGTGCTTGCCCTGTGAAATCTAAAAAAGGCCTTCTGTCCCGTTAAGTTTCTCCCATTGCTGGTTTACATCCATCTTGTAAATTACCACCATCTCGTGACTGCAGTTAGCTGTAATCTCAGGAAGCTAGCTTGACTTTGAGCCAGTGGAATTTATAACATTTGCCATTTTCATAGGTGTATCTTTGTGTTAACAAAATCTTGAGTTCATGGAGCTGTGAGGTGAGTGACTTTTTTTTCTGGTGTAAAAAAAAGAGCAGGAGCCATAGGGTGATATTTAATTTCTTAGCAGAATAAAGTGATTTTGTTCAGAGTAAGGCTGGAGCACTGTGATTTGAATTACGGGTTGGCACTGATGGGTGAGCATCCTGGTGGAAAGGCAGAAAATGTTAAGCATGCTTTGATGGTCTGCTCCAACTATGCTGCAGAAAGAAACCTTGGACATTACAGGATATTCCTTAAAATCAATGCTCAGCTTGGATCACTGGGGGAAAATAAATTCTTCATTCAGGTTTCTGCAAAGTACTATGATTTAAGGACGTAATTCTTTTTGGAAGTGATGGAGGGCAGTAATGCACATTTGACGCATTTATTCTACTGGAAATATAACCAAAGAAGAAGAAGAAGGGCGGCAGTGACATGACTGTTACTGCTAAGCAGGAAAGTCTTTTCACTATGTGAATTTATCAAACAGAGATTACCCGCAGCTGCAGAAGAAATCTGAGGTTGAGAAACTATCGTCCAGTATGAGGAGGACATCAGGCGTCAGGTTAAACTGCTGGATATCAGACCCGAGATTAGGTATGGAAACGGTGATGGACTCGGTGAGCCTGAACGGAGACGGCAAACCTTTAGCATTAAGACAGGAGGACGCGACTTTCAGAGCATTTCTTTACAGACTAGAAAGAAAGCTTCTGCTTTCCGCAGTGAGCCGCAGCTCGCTGTCTGCTTTCGGCTCTCTGTCCCTCTCTCCGCGGCTATGCGGCAGTCCGCTGCCGCCTGTGGTGCTCCTCACCTCCGTCTGCGTTCCCGAGGTGGAACCGCCGGTTCAACATAAAGGCTGGGCCATCTGGTCAACCTGGCCATCAGTGCAGCATATACTGCTGTCTATGTGAACGGGCCATAAGAGTGATCATATACAGTGCATGAAAGGGTCAGAGGGTGCCTTGACACAGACTTGAGATATGCAAATGTCTTCATGCCGAGATATTTAGTCTCCAAACACAGGTGCTGTAAAACCTAAAGACGTCACTCTCTCTGAAACAGTTAAGGATTAATCATCTGTTTATTTGTGTTTAGTTATAAATTCTAAATACATCTGTAGTTCAAAATTTGGTGTAGAAACATTATGAAAAAACTGACCTGGACTATACTAGGACAATATGAACAGTATGTAAAGACTGAAGTGTGAAGCTGAATGTTTTCTACACTGTCCTGTGTCCTTTTGTTACTCAAGGCCTCCCACAGCAACATGAAGTGTGAGGAAGAGGAGGGTCTGAATGACCAGCAGGTCTGTAACCGGGAGAGGAACTCCAGTGTGGACCAGGAGGACCCTGAGCCTCCTCAGATTAAAGAGGAACGGGAGGAACTCTGCATCAGTCAGGAGGTGGAGCAGCTTGTAGTGAAACAGGAGGCTGAGGGCATCATCGTCTGGACCGGGGAGGAGCGACTCAGACAGCTGGATAACATCTGGAAACCTGAAATAGACTTACACACCACAGGTGTGTAAAACTGTCTTGACTCATGTAGGACTCTACTCAGAGCTCAAAGTTACATTTATTTATTTCAGTGGCACAGAAAGAATTTGAGGACCAACTGCAATGAGCAGTATTGATTCAAGATTACTTTGTCGTCATTCCATGTGAATCTTGAATTAATGCCACTTATTGCAGTTGGTCCTTAAATTCTTCCTGTGCCACTGAAATAAATGTACATTAGTCTCTCTTTTCTAGACTTAATATTTAATATTAAACCCGCATCTCTGTATAAGTCAAAGGAGAAACTGAGATCGCAGAGTTGGGATTTTATTGCACTATTTATCACATTTTTATCCAACCTGCATATTGAATTTGTCTTTATTTTCAATGAAAGTTACTAAAGTGACGGGAGTACTGAGCTATATGTAAATTACTTTGTAGTTTAATTGCATGTTGCAGTATAGCTCTATATATGGTAAATGGACTAGTTCTTATGTAGCAGGGATCCTCAAATCCAGGCCTCGAGGGCCGGTGTCCTCCAGCTTTTAGATGTGTCTCTGATCCAACACACCTGAATCAAATGGCTGAATTACCTCCTCAGTATGCAGTTAGGCTCTCCAGAGTCCTGCTAATGACTTCTATAATTGAGTCAGGTGTGTTGAAGCAGAAAAACCTGCAGGACACCGGCCCTCGAAGGCCTGGATTTGAGGATCCCTGTTATATAGCGCTTTTGTACTCTAGCTGAGCACTCACGCTTTATACAACACATTTTCATTTACACATTCACACAAGCACTGTTTTCTATCCAACATTCACATGCATTCATACTCCGACAGTTGCATTAGAGAACAACTTGGTGTTCAGTATCTTGCCCAAGGATACTTTGGCATGCAGACTGGAGCAGCCAGGAATCGAACCACCAACCTTCAGATTGTTAGATGATCTGTTCTACCCCCCCCCCCAACGCTTGAATAGATTTTTACTTGTGAACTTTTTAGATTGAGCGTGAACATTGCTAATAAGCCAAAGCTAGCATTTCTTCCAACTTTGCTAACTGGTGGAGTTTATGAATAACCTTTTAATAAGGGAGCACTCTTTGTATAAACTCAACTTTGTGGCTCAGTTTTGTAAAACTCTGCATTGTAATTGTGTTAAAATGTGGTTTTTAGTTACTTTTTCTACCTACCAAATTTCTTCCTCTGAGTTTTGTTGTAGTTTAACCACTTTGTGTGAAACTACCAGTCCGGTTCAAGCTAAGTCCACAGTCACTGAGGCCCCGTTTACATGACAACGTTTCCAGTGGAAATGATGTCATTTTGCTGCTGTCGTTCCGAAAAGTGAAGCTTTTACACGGAGAGGTTTCAGAAGCGATCTTCCTTTACATTAAAAAGCAAAACGCTGAAAATGCTGCAGATCCCATTGCCAGGTCAAACGAGTGCCCCCGTTTCCAAAAAGTATTTTCACAAGTTTGCATGGAAACTGAGGCCGGAGCGTTTCAGAAGCGCTCCACTCTGAAGCCCGTTTCCAAAAAGTATTGTTTTGACTCCATTCTTGTGTAAACGGGGGCACTAAACACTAAATGCTTTCCACATGAATAAATTATGAATATATTCTAAGAGCTGTTACAGTGAAATAGTAAAGCTCAAGTTCTCATTTGCTGAAATAACTTCACATTTATACACTTTTAATTTCACCTGCATATGTGAGCCACATGCTGTCATTACAGATTTGACCAATAATTAAAACTTATCTTCTCATTGTCTCATTGTCCTTTCAGAATTCCACCAACAACGTATTTGTAAGGAGGTGGAGGTTCTTGCACACCAGGAGAGGAACTCCAGTCTGGACCAGGAGGGCCCAGAACCTCGACAGATTAAAGAAGAACAGGAGGAACTCTGTACCAGTCAGGAGGTGGTGCAGATTGTACTGAAGCAGGAGACTGATACCTTTACGGTGACTCCTACTTATGAGGAAAGTGACCTCAATGAACTAAACAGTGACCCGCTCCTTTCTCACAGCTTCTCTGAACCGGAGAGAGTGGATCAGGGAGAGGGTGTGCACGTGGACTTGGGATCAACTAGAACCGCAGAGCCGAAGAAGAGGAGGCATCCCAGTAACAGAGTAGAAAACTCTCCGGTGTCAGAGAGTTGGTGTGAAACTGATACAAGTAAAAAGTCTATAAAATGTGAAACTTGTGGGAAAACATTTCATTGTAGATCCAGCCTGATGAGACACGTGAGAGTTCACACAAGTGAGAAGCCACATTCTTGTGGCACCTGTGGGAAAAGATTCATTTGGAAATCAGGTTTGGAAACGCATGTGAGAATCCACACAGGTGAGAAGCCATACTTTTGTAACACTTGCGGGAAAAGATTCAATAAGAAATCAGGGTTTGAAAGTCATGTAAGAATCCACACAGGTGAGAAGCCGTATTTTTGTGGCACCTGCGGGAAACGTTTTGGAAAGAAATCGGGACTGGAAACTCATTTGAGAATCCACACAGGCGAGAAGCCGTATACTTGTAATATCTGCAGGAAAGAATTTCGAGACTTGTCGACTATGAAAAGTCACAGGAGAATCCACACAGGTGAGAAACCATATGCTTGTTGGTGCTGTGGGGAAAGATTCACTTGGAAATCAGGATTGAATTTTCATCTGAAGAATCCATGCGGGTGAGGAGCCAAATGACTACAACAGCTGAGGCAGAAGATGACCCCCCCATATTCACATCATGGAAGATTTTCTGTCCACAGGAGTGAAGAAATCTCTGCGTTGCTTATTCCAACTCAGACTTTACGCTTCTCTCAATTTGTTTTAGCTTTCTGAGGTCCATCCATTTTCTTCTGCCTATTGTTTTGAGGGTCATGCGGTGGAGGCTGGAGCCTATCCCAGCTGTCATAAGAGAGGTGGGGTACACCCTGTATAGGTCGCCACCCTGTTGGAGGGCTTTTAATATTTATCACAGAAACTGCTTCATTAAAAAAAACAACATGGAAATTAGGGCTGCAACTATCGATTATTTTAGTAATCGAGTATTCTATCGATTATTCCATCAATTAATCGAGTAATTGGATAAGAAATACCTTTGTCTCATTAACAGTTCATTTGCATATTTTAACGTCGTAGATATACTGACGATTTTTTGGCTGTGTGAAACAAACAGGGTGGATGGAGCAGCTACAAAGTTCTCTTTTCTTCACTTGCTGATCAGGTGGTTGACGAAGGACCTCCAGCCGTGTCCCAGTAAAGGTTTAATGGTTACAGGAAAAAGAGCTGCTGCTTTGGACGCTAGAAAAATTTTTACTTTTGCTCCACCTGAGCTCACGTCTCGATGACGGCTCAGTGAGAGAACTTTAATGTTGCTAATGTGGGTGAAACACTTATGATTTTGTTTATAATTGAATTATTCTAGTGACTCGTTGCAGCCCTAATGGAAATTAATCTTTCCTCACTTGTACCTGTTTTAAATTTTCCTTTCCTCTTCATCAGCCAATAAACATGTTTTATAGCACATGAATAAAGACTAAATTATAAACGTGGGTTATTTTGTTGTGATTTCTTTTTAATGAAGACTTAACTTCAGTATGGCCTTGTCCTGTTGGTTTAGTTGGTTTCTTCATATTGTGGCTCATATGTTGAAGATTTGATTAGAACTTGTGACTAATTTAGTCTAATTTGTACTCCCTGAAATATAAATGCAGTCTTATGTGCTATATCGGCTCATGATAAGTGGTTGTGTCATATTTTCTGGACTCAAGTAAACTCATATACAAATCCAAACATCTGTGCAGCTTGCTTCAAAAGTTCAGTTACTTAATGGCTGTTAAAATTACGTTATTATAGTTGCATATTATTCATAGCTTGCATTTCATATTGTATTACGATCATATCCGCAGTCTCTCTGCAGCTGCACTCTCATCAGCACCAGTCCTCTGCATTGCTCTGCCTCTCTGTCCAGGCCCGCCATCCTGTAGCTGTCCACCAGATGTCCTCACACTTTTGCCACGCACCTGTCACTACCTGTCATTTGTGTTGCCATTACCTGAGCCTGGTCCCAACCTACAATCCTTTACATCAGGGATCCTCAAATCCAGGCCTCGAGGGCCGGTGTCCTGCAACTTTTAGATGCGTCTGCTTCAACACACCTGAGTCAAACAGAAGTCATTAGCAGGACTCTGGAGAACTTGATTGCATACTGAGGAGGTAATTCAGCCATTTGATTCAGGTGTGTTGGATCAGGGACACATCTAAAAGCTGCAGGACAGCAGCCCTCGAGGCCTGGATGTGAGGATCCCTGCTTTGCATACACGGTCCTGTTCCAGGAGGCAGGCACTCAGTTCATTTCCTCATTCATGAAGATGCTCTCAAAGTGCAAAGTGGAACTAATTAATTTGCAGATGTTTTTACAAACACTAGAATCCCAGTTGGACATGAGTTTGTTATTTCTTGTATTTAATGAATGCTTTTATAGTCAGACCTCACTGTAACAGTGCAGATGGTGATTATGTTGTGGATTTATAATCAGCTCAGAATAAAATCTGCAGTCTGCATCTTTTTAACTCTGTGGACAATAATGCAGCTGTTAGACTATCAGCCAGTGTCCCCACACTGGAAACATTTACTGTTTAAATAATCTGTGTAAAGCTGATCAATGGTCAGTCATCTTTCATGATCACGCTGATGGGAAGATGTCAAATGTCTTGGAGATGATGTGAACATTTGAGTGAAGATGAGGATGAAATGACTTTGAGACTAGAAAGTATATTTTAAAATGACTTTAAAATTGGCACCATACATGCTGATTACATTTCATGTTGAAATTTGTTGATAGACTGAGATTCAGTCATTAAATTATGTCATCATTTTTTAAGGTACAGTGTCTGAAATCCAAAGTCTGAATTTCAACATATTTCAACATATTTCCTGAAAATCCCTTAAATCTGTCTCAGTGGGTCGACCCAGTAAGCAGTGACTCCAATCCAGATCCACCTGAAGGTATCATAGGCTCTGTGATGGAACCACAAACCGGTCATCAGACTCCAGTTGCATGGATCAGATCCGGTTATTTCCCAGCTCATCCCTTCCAAATCTGAAATGATGGAATGGTGTCAGCCATGCACTCATTTGTGCGCTTGTCCAAATAAACCCCTTTAAGGTCTCAAAGGCCAGATTAACACTTGTTGCACTTTTAATTCTCACTTTAGCATTTACATTTACTAATCTGTATCCACATTCTCATAGCACACCATCTCTACAGTTTGCTTTCTAACTCCTCCCTCAGTGGATACAGTCTCTGTGAGTCTGCACTGGAAACAGGGGCACTTTTCTCTCTGAAGTTTAAAGCCGCAGTCTCTACAGGGGATCCGGTGACTGTTCGAAGGCTAACATCTAGCAGCAGTGACTGTTGTTGGATCAGATGAGCTCTTTGATGATCCTCTGCTGAAGAGAAAACACATGATTCAAATCATTTATCACAAACACTCGTGGATTTCATCTTTCACCTAAAAACTGTTTAAATTATTTGTATTTACTGTTCATTATTTTTCTATACTTGCTGACTGGAGGTAATGTTTAAAATAATATTCAGTGATCCAAGTATTTCATGTTAGTTTATTTTGAAAATCTCTGTTTTCATTCATCTGGGTTTGAAGCATTACAATTCAAGAAAGAATCACAGAAACATGTAGCTGGGTGTGTGTGCTGACTAAAGGAGCTCTAACTGACGGTCCATTAAACATGACTGAATGATTGGTTTTGTGGTTTTGGAATAGATGTGTTACCCTTTGTCATTATTTACCAAAAAAATTAAGTCACATGTGAAAACCCAAGTAAACCTCATGATTCAGCAGCTTGGAGGGCCACGTTTACTGCAATAACACGAAGTAATTGTTTTCTCTATGACTTTTATCAGTCTGTTACATCACTATGAAGGGATTTTTGCCCACTCTTCTTTACAGCATTGTTTCAGTTCATTGAGGTTTATGCACATTTTTCTTAAGACCAGCCACATCATTTCAATCAATCTGAGGTCTAGACTTTGACTGGGCCATTGTAGCACCTTGATTATTTTCTTTTTCAGCCATTCTGTTCTAGATTTGCTGCTGATCTTGGGATAATTTTCAGACACAGATGGCCTTGGATTTGACTTTAGAATACTTTGGTAAACAGAGGAATTCATGGTTGACTCAGTGTTTGGATGGTGCCCAGGTCCCGTGGCTGCAAAACAAGCCCAAATCATCCCACCTCCATCACCGTGCTGACAGTTGGTGTGTTGTATTTGTGCTGATATGCTGTGTTTGGTTTCTGCCACATGTAGTGTTGTCCATTATGACCAAACATCTCAACTTCAGTCACATCTGTCCAAAGGACATTGTTCCAGGAGAGAAGAAGCTTTCTCCTGGCAACACATCCAATCAAGCCATACTCGTTCAGTCTTTTTTTCTGTCATGAAGTTTAACATTTAACATGATGAGACCTGTGGAGTATGAGATAATGCTCTTGGGATGTTTGCAGTTTCTCTGAGCATTGGATGGCAAGTCCCAGGTTTGAATCTAGATGGTCACTTTTTGGTTCTAGCTCACTGGGGCTACACATGTAAAGACAGACCATCCGACCATCTGCTGCAGAAAAAAACTTTATTCATGAAGAAATGTACAGATTATTCCTAAAGCCAGTACTCAACTTTTGGATCATTAGGAGCCGAAATTCTGTATTCAGGCTCTATCTAAACTTAATGTGAGGACTTCAGGGGGGCAGCAGTGCGCATTTGATGCATCTCGCCTACCGGAAATTAAGAAGAAGAAGAAGAGGAGGCGGTGGCAGCAGCAGCAGAAAAGGAAGAGCGGACATGACGCAACTCACCGTTATTTTGGTGTGTGAAGGACAATGAGCTGGAAGAGTTTGGTTTGGTGGCGTGTTAGCGCGATATTTCATGGATGAGGCAACAATGGTGAGTTTATTAAGGAGAGACTGACTGCTGCTCCTAGAGAAACCTTCTCAGAGGTTAAAAAACGAGCGTCCGGTATGAGGAGATCAGCTGGTGTTGTGCACAAAAGTGATCGTCTGCCAAAAAGTGATCTCCGATGTTTTTATGTGTTTTAAATGTCTAATATTTTTTATTGTGTTGGTAAATAGATTGCAGTTAATATGATTTAGAAAGGCGTTATATAGAAAAGAAAGAACTTATCTGTTTTCAAGCATCTTTATAACTGCCTTACTGTACATACATTATAATAATGCAGTGAGACCGCGGTAAAGTTAGTTTCAAGTTGGATATTGGATATTCAAGCTCCGCGGAGTTAGCGGCATCTAGCTCACGGTTGATCCGATTGAGGGACTCAAATTTCGGCCAGTCGCTCTCTGCCGCTCCCTCCTCTCACGCTCGGAGGTTCACTTAAGGACCATCAATAAATTTCCCAACCAAACACTATTGAGAAACAAAAATTAAATAAAATCCTTATTTTGTGACCACCTGTGACGAAACTAATATCAAATCATGCCAATAGATTACATCGATGAGGCACACAAGTTCTTATCCCATTTTAAGCCATTTTCAAATTTTTTTTAGCAATTTTTTTAAATCAAAAATTGTGATTTTTCTTCAATAGCTTCAAGGTCTTGTGACCCACTGACTCAAAATCAGTGTGAAATTGTTCTGCTAGACTGGACAGATGAGGCACACTCATTTTTTTTCCATTTGAAGATTTTTTTTATACCCTGCTCAAAAAAATAAAGGGAACACTTAAACAACACAATTTAACTCCAAGTAAATCAAACTTCGGTGAAATCAAACTGTCCACTTAGGAAGCAACACTGATTAACAATCAGTTTCACATGCTGTTGTGCAAATGGAATAGACAACAGGTGGAAAGTATTGGCAATTAGCATGAGACGGACTCTACAACCCACACAAGTGGCACAGGTAGTGCAGCTCATCCAGGATGGCACATCAATGCAAGCTGTGGCAAGAAGGAGACAGGCCAGTACACCAGGAGATGTGGAGGAGGCCGTAGGAGGGCAACAACCCAGCAGCAGGACCGCTACCTCCACCTTTGTGCGAGGAGGAACAGGAGGAGCACTGCCAGAGCCCTGCAAAATGACCTCCAGCAGGCCACAAATGTGCATGTGTCTGCACAAACGGTTAGAAACCGACTCCATGAGGATGGTATGAGGGCCCGACGTCCACAGATGGGGGTTGTGCTCACAGCCCAACACCGTGAAGGACGCTTGGCATATGCCAGAGAACACCAGGATTGGCAAATTCGCCACTGGCGCCCTGTGCTCTTCACAGATGAAAGCAGGTTCACACTGAGCACATGTGACAGACGTGACAGAGTCTGGAGACGCCATGGAGAGCAATCTGCTGCCTGCAATATCCTTCAGCATGACCGGTTTGGCAGTGGGTCAGTAATGGTGTGGGGTGGCATTTCTTTGGAGGGCCTCACATCCTTCCATGTGCTTGCCAGAGGTAGCATGACTGCCATTAGGTACCGAGATGAGATCCTCAGACCCCTTGTGAGACCATATGCTGGTGCGGTTGGCCCTGGGTTCCTCCTAATGCAGGACAATGCTAGACCTCATGTGGCTGGAGTGTGTCAGCAGTTCCTGCAAGATGAAGGCATTGAAGCTATGGACTGGCCTGTCCATTCCCCAGACCTGAATCCCATTGAGCACATCTGGGACATCATGTCCCGCTCCATCCACCAACGTCACGTTGCACCACAGACTGTCCAGGAGTTGGCGGATGCTTTAGTCCAGGTCTGGGAGGAGATCCCTCAGGAGACCATACACCACCTCATCAGGAGCATGCCCAGGCATTATAGAGAGGTCATACAGGCACGTGGAGGCCACACACAATACCGAGCCTCATTTTGACTTGTTTTAAGGACATTACATCAAAGTTGGATCAGCCTGTAGTGTGTTTTTCCACTTTAATTTTGTGTGTGACTCCAAATCCAGGCCTCCATTGGTTAATAAATTTGATTTCCATTGATGATTTTTGTGTGATTTTGTTGTCAGCACATTCAACTTGTACAGAACAAAGTATTCAATGAGAATATTTCATTCATTCAGATCTAGGATGTGTGTGTTGAGCAGTGTATTTTTTTAGGATTTTTTTTTTGGGGTCAAAATTTAGGATTTTTCTTCAATAGCTTCCAGGTCATGTGACCCACTGACTCAAAATCTAGGTGAAATGGTTTTATTACACTGGACAGATGAGGCACACTTGTTTTTATTCCATTTCAAGCCTGTCAGTGGGTCTCATGATCTGCAATCTATTGAAGAAAAGTCCAAATTTTTGAATTAAAAAAAAAATTCATAAAAAAATATAAAAAGGTTTAAAATGGGATAAGAATTTGTGTGCCTCATCGATGTAATCTATTGGCATGATTTGATACTAGTTTCGTCACAGGTGGTCACAAAATAAGGAATTTATTTATTTTTGTTTCTCAAAGAGTGTTTGGTTCGGAAATTTATTGATGGTCCTTAAGTGAACCTCCGTGCATGAGAGGAGGGAGCGGTAGAGATCAGCTGGCCGAAATCAGAGTCCCTCAATCGGATCAACAGCGAGCTATAGACCGCTAACTCCGTGGAGCTTGACTATCCAATATCCAACCATAAAATAAGTTCACCGCGGTTGCAGTGAGTCCTTTTTGTCCCCTTGAAAAAGTATCCTGATTTTATCTGTTTTGTTATATTTGTGCTTCTGCTCCTACTCCCCCCCCGCACGGATGTCTCTTGAATGGGACGTTTTTATTGTAAGAGACGCTTTTTACCCAGATAAATACAATATGTGTAAAATTCAGTTTGCCAAAATCTGATTGCAGCTTCTACCTTGGGACAGAAATAGAATAGAAATGAATAGAACTTCATTGATTCCTTGCAGGAAATTGCTTTGTTACTGCAGCAGCAGTTAACACTTATATGAGCACACAATATAAATACTATATACACAATATAAATACTATTTGACTTAGAATATTATATACACAATATAAGAGCTATATACACAACATAAATATAAAGGACTTCCTGCTGTGTTCTGTTCTGCACTGAGGTGGTGTCAGTCTGTGAAGCACCTCCAGGTTGTGCAGTGGGTGTGAGCTGTTGTTCAGTTTAATATCCTCATCCCAGCCACCTACTGAACAGACTCCAGTTCAGCCCTGATTGTGGAGCTCGCCTTCTTTATGAGCTTACCCACTTCGTTCCTGTCTCTAGAGGGAGCCCCCTCCCCAGCACGCCACACTAAAGAACAGTCCATTCGCCGCCACAGTCTGGTGGAAGGTAAGCCGGAGAGGTCTGCAGATGCTGAAGGATTTTAACCTTTTCAGGAAGTATAACCTGCTTTGCTCCTTCTTGTACACTGCCTTAGTGTAGCAGGACCAGTCCAGCTTGTCATCCAGCTGCACTCCCAGGTACCTGTAGCTGGACACAACCTCTACCTCCGAGCCTTTAATGGTGACTGGAGCCAGTGTGGGTCTCTTCCTAGTAAAGTCAAACACCATCTCCTTGGTTTTACTAATATTTAGCTGAAGGCAGTTGAGTTTGCACCAGACCACAAAGTCCCTGATCGTGCCCCTGTACTCCTCTTCCTGTCCTTCTCTGATACAACCCACGATCGCTGACTCAGATATGTATCAGATATGAGTGGACCAGCCTCTCAAGAGCCTTCATAATGTGGGAAGTGAGGGCTACAGGCCTGTAATCACTGTTGTCAGCAGGGACTCTGTTCTTGGGAACAGGAACTATGCACAATGTTTTCCAGAGTGTAGAGGCCTTTTTTAGGTACAGTTGACTGGAGCAGGTCCTGAGAGGTTTGGGGCTTATTCCATCAGGACCAGCCACATTTCCCAGCCATGTTGTTTCTGGCTCAAAATGACTGATATAATTCATGTAAAACATGAAATATGTTTCCAAGATTATAGGCTAGCAAGTCATTTACATAAACACAAGCAGTCATTTTTAGCACAACACTGGCACACTGATTTCCATAAACAGTCACAGGAATATGTTTCATGTAGGACCCTAATCAGGTCAGCTTGTAGGCTAACAGGCTAAAATCAAGGAGCGGTTATTAACAAAGGTAAACCTTCAGCATTAAACATCCAGTAAGATGCAGGTGACTCTGAGAGTGGGAGGAGACACAAATTCCCTGGAGGGCTGCATCAAATAAAAAAAGATCCCCTGTGGTGATCCCTACCGTGAATAAGGCAGCTTTTTTCTACACTTGAAAGTTCTCTCATGTAAATGAGCCACATTTTCACTGCTGCTGGAATGTATTTGCTTAGATGTGTATTTAGCTGTCATCACATTAGTAAAGTTTTTTTTTTTTCTTTTGTCTGTTCCTCAGGAATTTCCATAACAGCATGAATTGTGAGGAAGAGAAGGGTCTGGATGACCAGCAGGTCTTTCACCAGGAGAGGAACCCCAGCCTGGACCAGCAGAACTCAGAGCCTCCCCAGATTAAAGAGGAACAGGAGGAACTCTGCATCAGTCATGAGGGAGAGCAGCTTGTAGTGAAGCAGGAGGGCGAAGGCATCATCGTCTGGACTGGGGAAGAGCGCCTCAGACTGCTGGATAACATCTGGAAACCTGAAATAAAGTCACACCGAATAGGTATGTAACTGTGATTGTTTTAATTAAAAATTAATGACTAATGTAGGATTTTAACCAAGTTACTTTTACAGAAGACCCAACTACAACAAATATCATTAATGCATCTCTTTTCAAAACTGTTAAAATAAAACATCGACTTTGTATCAGCCAAAGGGGAAACTGACTTAGATTTGAAACTGATATTTAAGATCTTTAATCGTGTGCACGCTCCAGGATGCTGGCACAACATATCTGGGGCAGATCAACTGTGAGCTAGGCAGCCAAAAACCGCATTTATCCATCTGAATGTGGTGGACTTGCTAAATATTTCCACAGATCATTCATTCATTCAAGAAGTTGATTGTCATATACACATTGGTTATGGTCATCTGCCAGATGGCAGGAGTGTGTGCTGTGGGTGGGTGGGTGCGGTCCTCGATCAACATGTCCACTAGACAACATGGCGCCCTCCGTGGCAGACGTGTTTGCGACGCACTCCTTACACCAATGTTTCCACAGATCAACCGTGTTTCCACTTTTATAAGCAGAAAACCTTTTGAACTTGTGACAATGAGCACAGTCAGGATGGACTTCAGTGACGTTAATTCTCTGCCACCATCAGTAAGACCAGGACCACAGAGAGAGGGAGAAAGCAGTACCAGTAATGCTGAAGTTTATTGATATTTCAGCCTTTAGTAAGATAGCTGGGTTTTAGCACCCATCCCTAGGTAGTGATGCTTCTTCCTCATAAACTGTCTCTGCTGAGTGCAGACAGTGGTGTTGTGTAAAAGCCTGTTTCACCACCAAATTAGAGACACACAGGTAGGAATTAAAGGAGGAATGCAGAGGAAGCATCCCTCCAGTGTTTATAAGTCATACATTTGCACCAACAAATACATGGAAGAACCAGAGGAATTACTCAGACAAACTGGTAACATGATTTAGCGAGATCAGGTGCTAGTGAGCTTTTTTTTTTTCTTCTGCAGTCTTTTTTTAATCCCAAAATATAATAATGATCTCCTACAACCACTTGAGTTTTTGTGGAAAATGCAAGTATTCCCATCGCATGCATACGCAAACATGCATAGACACACGGTGTTGTGTTGTCAATCAGCAGCTGCACGGTGTCTCATCTGGTGGGTGCACCTTCAGGCAGGTCGATCATTATGGAGGAGTCACAAAGAAGGAGGGAGATCTGATATCAGGGCAGTTTTCCAGAAAGTCTGAAAATCAGGTAACCTGGGAGCCCAGTGATGCTTTATGGAGTTAAAAGGGTCGTTGGTAGTTTTCAGTCAGCTCAGTAACATAGTCGAGATATACATGGTTTGTAAAACTCTCTAAAAATACAGGGACGTGATATTTTTGGAATGAGCAGATAATTTTGAACATAAGCAGAAATCTTGCTAAAGCACATCTGAGCTTTTAAAGGCCTGGGTTAAAATCAGCTGATCTGATTTCAGGTACCACTCAGGGGAACAGGTGGCTGTTTTCATATTTCATACATATGCACCATCATAAACAGCCAAATATTGAGCTGAACTTTAATTATAATCAGGAGTCAGCAGTCAATTTCATCAGTGTCTAAATCATTTTTCACTTTTGAACATTTTAAATTTTGCTGGTTTATATTTAAGCTGTTTCAAAAACCCAGGAAGGAATTTGATACCAGTTTTGAAACCACAGAGGACAAAATGACAAAAAAAATTAAAAGGCATTAATTTTGTTTTTATAAAGATTCTAAAAATACAAATAACATAAATGTCACTATTTATAACTTGTGTGACTTGAAGCAAAAAAAAATACATTAACATAACTGTAAGGTTATGATGAATATTTTAAGATTCTTTTAGGCTGTGCAAAGCTAATATTTTTCGGTGGTCTGAGGTAGATTTTCACAGCTTCAATCTGAGACTTCAAGAGAAATGTAAAACTTCTTAGACACACATTTGACACTAGTGTGTCAAATGAGTATCTTTATCTATCCATCTACTTGTTCTGCATCTGGGTCTCAGGGGGAGCAGAGAACCAGAGAAGCTCAAACCTCCTTCTCCCAAGGCCACCTCCTTGGTTCCCAAGCTAACCGAGAGATATAATCTCTGCAGTGTGTTTTGGTCTGCCATGGGGCCTCCTCCGACTGGGGCATGGGATGGCTGTGGCTCAGTAAAGTGGGTTGTCTACCAATCGGAAGGTCGATGGATTGATTATTGACTCCTCCAGTCTGCGTGCAAATACTAACCTCTGAGTTACCCCCGACGCAGCCATCAGAGTGTGTGCAAATGTTAGAAAAAAGCTGTGTGTGCATGATTGTATGAGACTTCCAGTGGAAAGTGCTTTGGTTGCTCAACTGAGTAGAAATGCACTAAATGGGTACCAGTATATTTATCATTTACATTCCTAGAACACCTCTTCTTGAATGTGTCCATCAGTCATCCTGGATCAGATGCCTGAACCACCTCACCTGGCTCCTTTTGATGTGGAGGAATAGCAGCTGATCAAATGACAGAGCTCCTCACTCTATCTCTAAGGCTGAGCTCAGCCACAGTTTGAGGAAGCTCATTTTAGCTGCTTGTAACACCCACTGAGAATAAGTCTGACGTATTTTTGGGAGTGCAGACCAGGTTCTCACAGTGGTTGTATACGCCTGCAACAACAGAACCAATATCTCATACTCCTAAAGCACATTAAAGAACATCCAGAGC
>JAMQGT020000321.1:0-77572 GCA_024447675.2 Pterophyllum scalare | reverse complement strand
ACAAACTAGGACATAACAAAAACTCAATGAAAACAGAATTAAACACAAAATGCTGGGGCACACGGCCCAGGACCATGACAGAGTCAGGCAGCAGAAGCAAACAATCAGTATGACCATTTATTTGGAGCAATAGCTGACAACACAGAAAAGTTACTGACTATAAAACCAAAACAGTGACCTAAAAAAACTTTAAAATGACTTTACAGAGATTCAAGTAAGTGTTCCGTGCATTCGGATGAGAACTAGTATAACAAACAGTCACTGTTGATGGAAACCATCCAGAGATGACTCGGAAAAAAAAAAGAGAAATGAGCCCAGCATCGAATTCTGTGTTCAGTTACTTTCCATGCCATCAGGATAATTATGAAGTCACTGAGTCTCCTACAGCTGTCTAAGACACTGAAATGTCTGGTGAAGAAAAAGTGCTTTGATAGAGCTTGAGCCGGTACGTGTTTGTGCGTGCCTCACTTCTTATTGCAGGAAATATGATGTCAAGGTGACTTTGTTATAATCCACCAATTAGGTTTTTTGGGGTTTCCGCACTGGAAAACTCAGCGCGGAAACACACAGACAGAACAAAGGATGAAAGAGTGGGAGGTGGAGAGGAACGACAGAACAGGCAGCGCACGTTCTGAAAGAGGAAGAAATGAGACAGAAAAGATGGAAGAGAGAGAGCCGGAGATGGAGAAAGAAAACCGCTTCTAATCCTCCAGCCGGCTGAATTTTTCCCTGCGAAGGCTTACTTATTGCACATGAGAGCCGGCTTTATGGTGTTATGTGAAGACCTCAGTGGAGTTAAGAGCCACTTCTTCCAGGACCTCTGCCCTCTGCCGAAGATATCAAGCTAGCGAAGCTGTTGCAGCACCCCCAGAGGCCACTGAGTAAGGAGATCATGTGCACACACTGATGCAGGAGGGCATTCAGACAGGCCTGAGAACTACAACGACAGATGGAATGTCGGAACTTATTCTAGAACAAACAGAATACATCTGACACAGCAGTGCAACATTAAACACTCACATGATGCTAAATTGTACAAAAATTAAATAAACACAACATGTTAGTGTACAAATCATTGGCGATACCCCTTCACACTAGCAACATCACAATTTTCCTCCGATATTACTTCCCATAGCACAAGACATTACAGTACTATTTAATAGTTTTATAGTATTTACTATTTTATAGTACGATTTTTCAGTTTTATTGCATGTGGCAACCAAAATAAGGGTGCAGTACCATCATCTGTTATTTTGCCTTATGAATCAGAGTTTTTAAACTTGGTTTCTGAAAAGCTACTTCACTGTTGAATCAGAGTGAAGCTGCAGTGACGTGTTGTCGATTGTACAGTAGAGTAGAGCGTGCCTTAAATCACTGAAAAGGACCCAGAAAATCAGGGCTGAGGCAAAAATGAAAAGATCATTGGTATTTTAGAGAAATGGATGTGTCGAGATGTGTAAAATGACAGCAGCTTGAACAGAGCAGCGTGTCCTCTCGGCGCTGTATTACAGTAGAAAGGTGCACCCAGATTAACTGCTGCTTTTTGGCTGATCTGTGATGATGGCATTATCGCTGCAGTGGGGATTTAATCGACCCTGTGCTCCCTTCTGTTCATCCCCAAATCATTTTCATTGTCATTGAAATGATTTCTGCTCTCAACATAAATCAGGGATGTTCTGTGTCATTCGGCCTTCCTGTATCTGTATTCATTTATTTATTGTTATTGTTATTTTTCTTACTTAGCGATGCATTTAATTTCCTGTTCCTCCATCTCTTTGCCTTTAAAGCTTCTCGCTTCTTTCCTCCAGTCCTGATTCCTCACTCTTTAATTGGGTGTTGCATTGACAAGAGTAAGAAAAGCTACCTTTTTCACGCACACACGCACGCACACACACACGCACACACAGAATGAATAAACAAAACACTTGCACATGTATATGGCACATGCATTTGCAGGCCTAATTAGCTGCTTGTCAGAGCAAAGCAAAACAGCAAGGTAAATGTTACACTTTAACCAGAATGTCACGGCTAACACTTCCTCCTTAATGGAGGAAAATGGGAAGGAAAAGGCAGCAGGTGAGTGAAGGCATTATTGAGGACATCATAGAGAGGAGGTGAAAAAAGCAGCTTGAAAGAAAAAACAAAGTGTGCATACTCCACCTTCAAACGAGCATATACCATCCCTTTGAACATGGCAATAACATTTACTAGAGCACCACCCTTCAGTTTGTTCCTCCTGGTTAGCCGAATAGCCAACTTAGCCTGACCAAAAAAGAAAACTAACTGAAAATGCAAGTGTCTTTCTCCTTGCTGTATACAGTGACCCCAGGATGAAGGTCTCAACAGAAAAACCCACCCCAAGCTGACCACAAAGAAACTTAAGAGCTTCTATAAAACCTTTCAGTCTGGAAAATTGCAGGAAAACGTGCACAACAGTTTCACAGAACCCACAAAAAGGACAGCTCTCCCCTTGGTCTGAGCTTAGCCGGGCCAAGAAATGGGCAGCATGAGCAATCTTCCACTGCGAAGGAAGGACAAGGTGGAGATATAGGAAGAGACTGGAGAGAAGAAGCCACAAATGAATAAGGTTAAGAAAGGTGTGAGGGATGCCTTTGAGGGGCAATGTCACACATGGGGTTTACCAGCCTTCTAGATTTATCTTCCTGAATGACATGTTTGTGGTGAGGTTAGATATATCATTTTATTTGATCAAGTTTCAGAAGTTGTACTAAACAGATTCCCCTAAATTCATTTCCCTCAGAATGTGATAACCTTGTACTAATGTGACGGGCAGTGTGTGTCTCACAAATAAGAAGGCTGCCTGCGTTTCCAGTAAAATCAAAAAGTATCCAACATAAATATTGACTTTAAAGCAATTAAAAGAAGAAAGATACAATAGTGGAAAATCGAAACAAGCTTCCAGAGGTGTTCTGTAAATTTTAGTACTTTGAGTGGGGAGGTTGTTTCTGTGGCGCAATACTGAGATTCACCAGCAGATGGAGCAAAAGGGAGCGGAGCTATTTTATGTTTATAGAGAAAAAGAGATTCTGGTTCATTTTTGTTAGAAGTTTCATTTTGGATCTTAACCCAAAACCTTCCACAAGCTGTCGTGTAAAGTAACATTTCTGATAGGAACTGATTAAACATAATAGATTAAACATAATACATTAAGGATGATTTCAGCTCCCAGGTCCAAATCACAGAAAGATTAAAAAGCACCTTTAACATGGTAACATGGTATCTACTGGCCGCATACAGTACTTCACTCCTTATACGTGAATCTTTGTTATTTATTGGGAACTAAAGGAGAGTTAAAAGTAATGGCATGCTCCAGATCAGCTGTTAAACATAAATTTTATCTGTTTTATTTTATTTATGTGCAGTTGCCGCTCTTTGGTTCACAAGATAAAATAAATAAATAAATAAAGATGTAAAGGAGAAGTTTCAAAAAATGGTGATAGTGTAGGCTAACCAAGAGAGAGAGAACACTGGCTTTTTGGCAGAAAAAGTTTGATATATTTTTAAATCCACAGCTCATATAGGGTGTAACTTTATTAGGTACAGTAACATTTCTGTTTGATCGCTGATCTCCATCAAATGTGCAAGCGTAGTTTGGACAAACGTTTCTGTTCCAATATTTGCCTACTCATAGGATTTTAATGGGTCAGAAGAAAGCGATGTTTAAAGGAAAAACCCAGGGACTGATTGTGTAGTTACTGTGCAGCATGCTTGCAAATATATACTGCACAATAACTGCATTTAACGCCCACCCTTCTGACTTTACACTCCCAATCAGGTGAGGAAAGTATCTCCTCACGTTAAAGTTTGGAAAGACATTCGCAGTTAACAAAACAAAAGTTCATAATTACTGGAGTTGGATGGTTGAGCAGAACAATGTGATTTGACACTAAAAGGTTGTTTTCACCTTTATCCGCTGAAAGCAGAAGTTTCTCTGAGCTCACGTTGCGTGTCAGTTTGACACCTGCATGTATGAACGAGGGGATTTTTGGGACATCAAAACAACGCGGGGAACCTATTATCCACGATGCACTAATGCAACCAAAATACTTCGCACTTGTCTTGAAATCAACTCAACAAAAGTGTCATAACACTGACATCACTTTGAAGTGTCTGTTATTTATACGCTTATTTATTCATTTTTGCATAATAAACCGAGATTCCATTACAATAAAAACAGCAGCATTCCTGTGTGGTGTTCTTCCTTAGATGTTTTTTCAAAAAAAATCAAATATGCTTCTTTTTTTTTCTTTTTTTTGCATCTTTGCTTGTTTCATTGTTTGTTTTTTTAATTGCTTGGTGTGTTTTGCTTTACTGTGCTTTTATTAGTTGTTTTTGTTTGTTTTTCATTGTGAAAATTGTCTTTTGCGCATTTAGGTAAATCCCTTTAAATTTAATAAGTTACACCTTTAAATAGAAGATGGAGAGCCAGAGAAAAAAATAGAAGAGACCAGAGATGGATGGCGCTGAAAGTTGGAACTGGGAAGCCACAGTTGGGACGCCATGAAAGGGAAGCTGTTTTGTCTTAGGGTGAGTCTCTGGCAGACGGAGCAGCAGGAGCTGACAGTGGAAACTGTGGGCGACAGTGGTCCAGTCCAACTGCAGGGAGCTGGCGGCGATGACTTAGACAGACTGGGGGGAAATCAGCAGAGAAGAAACACTACAACAAGTGGCAGAGTTGGGCGGAGGCTAGTGTGTCAACAGCACACTTGCAATTGGTTGTCACCTTTTCTGGGCTGCTTTCTACCTGTTACAAAAAAAAGAGAGTAAGAAATAACTACCCTTACATCCTTTCCTCCCCAGTTCACACCTACTTACCTACATATACCTACTTTCCCACAGATATACCCACAGCTATCAGAGGATGGTACACTGTGGTCATACAGGGATGGATATGATCAGCATCAATACCAATAAAATATCGCCCACATCATTAGACCACCACAAGCCTGAGCTGCCTTGAACCATTAATACAAGGCTGGATGGATCAGTGCTTTTATGTTATGTCCAATGATGACCCACCCATCCACATTTTGCAGCAGAAATCGAGATTCGTCAGATGAGCCAAGGTCTTTTCCTGTTCTTAGTGGACAGGAGGAGCCGGCGGTGGGGTTTTCAGCTGCTGCATCCCATCTGCTCCTGACCTCTGGCATCAACAAGACAGTTTCGCCTAGAGAACTGCCACTCATACTGGATGTTTTATCTTTTTTTTGTTTCATTCTCTAGAAACCCAGAGATACTCAATACTCAGACCAGCCCGTGCGGCACCAACAACCATTCCACATTCAAAGTCACTTAAAACAAGTTATCTTGACAATATCTATATGCCTGTATGCATTGAATTGCTGGCATGTGATTGGCAGATCAGATATTTGCATTAACAACCAGTTGAATGGTGTCCCTAATAAACTGACCATGAGTGCATAAAGAAGTAGAAGTGACCCCGTCTTCTGCATTTGACCACAAATTGTCACCCAGAGCATCTCCTGTGCATCAAACCTCTTGAACAATCCCTGCAATTTACTGTAAATATGTTTAGACATCCACCATTCATCGTATCCAGGAAGTCATGTGATCATAATGGGGTCTGAACCACTCTGACCTGAAAGATGTGGTGACTAATTTGCTGACAGATGAGTCAGCTGTTAATCTCTGTATGTACCGTAAGTTTGTTCACTAAAGATCATCAGTTACAGCAGGGTTAACCGCGTCTCTTCTGTCATCTCAGGAACTATGTTTTTGTTTTTTTTTGTGATAAAATTGAGTCACACCACCTCTGAACAGCAGGGCTTGGAAGGAACAAATTATTTTCATGTTTAAGAAAATATAAGTGTCTAATACAGCTGAGATGGATTAGAGCGCAGTATATGAAAAATTACAAACAGACATTTCTTACCTCGTTTATCATTAAGATGCAGGTTGTCCGGTTTGCTTCTGCTTATATGGTGGCATACCTTACTATCTGTCTGTGTGTGTGTGTGTGTGTGTGTGTGTGTGTGGACACTGGTTAGGCTCACACTAATCTATCGGAGCCAAATTCTACTCTCACACACACACACACACACACACACACACACACACACACACACACACACACACACACACACACAATGCTTTGGTTTTAACAAGCGGCTGTTCTGGAACATGTCACACACTCAGACATGAGACGACCCTCTCTTGCATCCCTCCGCTCTTCTACCTTTCCGCTCTCTTATCCATCTCGGTTTTCATTTCATTTCCTCCTTTCTCCCTCATTCGCTCTGCTATACATGTACCTTTTCCTCCTTCTTGTCCAGGCCTCCTTCCAGCCCTTCCTTTGTTCTTTCTCCATCTTTTAATCTATTTTCAATTCCTTCATCCAGCCTTTTCTTGCCCTTCTGTCCCCCCAACACACAACACATCTTATCCCCCTACGATTGTTCCCTCCCTCTCTCGCTTTCCATTCATCTCTTCATGATGATCCAGTAATTGAATCAGGCGTCCCATGGATACCAACTCCCAACTCCCACACACTGGGCAGCAAACACACACACACACACACACACGTCCAGGCAAAGCAGGGGCAATGGCAGAGGCACCAGGTGTCTGTGTTATGATGGATTATACGTGCTACCACGCACACACACACACACACACACACACACACACATTAATTTTTCCCTTTTGGACCATTCAGCGTCAGACGAGTCCAGGCTGTGGAGTTTGTACAACATCAGTGTATGATAATAATAAGTGAATGGTTAAATTTCAGTTTCCATATATGTTGTCAAAAACGATAAAGTGAATTCCAAAGAAGCATTATTTTTAATGAGTTTTATTCAAGATTTTGTGTGTGTGTGCAGAAATAATGTTTCCCCGGAAGCAAAAGCACCGAGGCAACAGAGAACGAGGAGGGTGAGATCTGTGAGAGTGAGGTCAGCTTGACTCCACACAATCCCCAAGGCCAAATGAGATCAATTGCTATGCATCAAAAAAAAAGACAGATCACCAGTATTCTGATATATAATGGATATTTGCAAAAGCTAAAACAGATCAAATAAAATTTTAAAAAATGAAACTTATGCTCATCAGTCTTTTTTTCGTTAGGGGATTTCTGCCGTCCCCTTTATAAACTACTGGAGGTCATCATTTAATTTCAGTGCACGTCTAACTGGACCTTTCCCTCAAAACCTCCTTAGCATTCAAACTGCACCCTCAAATTTCCAGCTGGCCTCTGCACTTGAAACTAGCCCCCACCCCCCTGGCAATGACTGACAGCTCTAATTAGCCAGAAGGGCATGGACAAAAGTCTCTAAACACTGTCCAGCAACAGAAAGAATACCTCAATTAATCTTAAAGATGAAAAGGACCAGTCACCTTTAAAGGGTCAATAATGATCAGATTCCAGGCCTCTATTAGTGTTTTAACTTAATATTTAAACTAGAGGGGGAGGAATGCCAAAAGTGATACAGTTGATCAAACTGAACAATTGCTGATCAAATCCAATCCCTGCTGACAGGGATGGTGCAGGGTAGCAGATTACATACCTTGGATTAAGCTGTAATGCTCGTCATAAACTGCTCAAAAAATTAAAGGAACACTTTGAAAACATCAGATCGCAATGGGGAAAAAATGATACTGATATGGATCATGTGTTAGGAATGAGAGGATGCCACATTGTTTTCTGGAAATGAAAATTATCAACCTACAGAGGGGCTGAATTCAAAGACACCCTGAAAATGAAAGGTAAAAAATGATGTGGCAGGTTAGTTCATTTTGCTGAAATTTAATTGCAGCATCTCAAAATGGTACTCAGTAGTTTGCATGGCCCCCACCTGTCAGGTCATGCTCCTAACGAGACAACAGATGATGGTGTCCTGGGGGATCTCCTCCTAGATCTGGACCAGGGCATCACTGAGCTCCTGGACAATCTGAGCTGCAACCTGGCAGTGTTGGATGGACTGAAACATAATGTCCCAGAGGTGCTTTATTGGATTTATGTCAGGCAAGCGTGGGGGCCAGTCAATGGTATCAATTCCTTGAGCTTGCAAGAACTGCCTGCATGTTCTCACCACATGAGGCATTGTCATGTATCAGCAAGACCCCAGGACTCAGTGCACCAGCGTAGGGTCTGGCAATGGCTCCAAGGATTTCATCCTGATACCTAATGGCAGTCACTGGTCATGCTGAACGATGTTACAGGCAGCAAACATTCTCCACAGCTTCTCCAGATCCTTTCACATCTGTCACATGTGGTCAGGGTGAACCTGCTCTCATCTGTGAAAAGCACTGTGGTAGACCTGCCAACTGTTGTATTCTATGGCAAATGACAATCGGGCTCCAGGGTGTCACAGGGTGTAAGGGTGTACAAATCAAACAAGCATTTTGACCAACATTCAGTCCATCTAGCCATCCATTCTGTGGCACTTACCTGGGTCTGGATCTCAGGGGCTGTAGTCAGGTGACACCAAGGCTTTCCCATCCTGAGTCACCTCACTCAGACCTGCACAAAACACCTCACTTAAAAGGGTTACCGCAGTTCCATAGGGACAACTCTTTATTTTTCTTTTGAATGGCTGGGACCGACCTCCCCAATGACAGGTCGATGTCAGCTCTGAGCAAAGTTTTAAACTGAGTTAGTCAGGAAGGTAGAGGACACTTTAATGTCTTTTTGTTCTTGCTTTCATTGTGTTTCTGAATTTAATTTTTTTTTCTGAAATGTTCTTACTGACATGTCATGATTTAATAATGTAATCAAAGTGCTGCATATTTTATAAAACTTTTATTGAGTTGAGTAAGAAAACTGTGCAGTCACTATTAAATACACCTGTCCAAAAAAAAAAAAAAAAAAAAAAAGGGAAAAAGAAATAGAAAAATAAAATGAGTAATTCCATTCAAAATGCAGTGGAGTGGAAATGGAGTGGATCTATACCATTTCATTTGATGGGGGTGGGTGACAAAAGAAGCGAGAGGTCAGTGAAGTAGACTACTTCACTGACCTCTCGCTTTTACTGTCACCCACCCCCATCAAATGAAATGGTATAGATCCACTCCATTTCCACTCCACTGCATTTTGAATGGAATTACTCATTTTATTTTTCTATTTCTTTTTCCCTTTTTTTTTTTTTTTTTTTGGACAGGTGTATTTAATAGTGACTGCACAGTTTTTTTACTCAACTCAATAAAAGTTTTATAAAATATGCAGCACTTTGATTACATTATTAAATCATGACATGTCAGTAAGAACATTTCAGAAAAAAAAATTAAATTCAGAAACACAATGAAAGCAAGAACAAAAAGACATTAAAGTGTCCTCTACCTTCCTGACTAACTCAGTTTAAAACTTTGCTCAGAGCTGACATCGACCTGTCATTGGGGAGGTCGGTCCCAGCCATTCAAAAGAAAAATAAAGAGTTGTCCCTATGGAACTGCGGTAACCCTTTTAAGTGAGGTGTTTTGTGCAGGTCTGAGTGAGGTGACTCAGGATGGGAAAGCCTTGGTGTCACCTGACTACAGCCCCTGAGATCCAGACCCAGGTAAGTGCCACAGAATGGATGGCTAGATGGACTGAATGTTGGTCAAAATGCTTGTTTGATTTGTACACCCTTACACCCTGTGACACCCTGGAGCCCGATTGTCATTTGCCATAGAATACAACAGTTGGCAGGTCTACCACAGTGCTTTTCACAGATGAGAGCAGGTTCACCCTGACCACATGTGACAGATGTGAAAGGATCTGGAGAAGCTGTGGAGAATGTTTGCTGCCTGTAACATCGTTCAGCATGACCAGTGACTGCCATTAGGTATCAGGATGAAATCCTTGGAGCCATTGCCAGACCCTACGCTGGTGCACTGAGTCCTGGGGTCTTGCTGATACATGACAATGCCTCATGTGGTGAGAACATGCAGGCAGTTCTTGCAAGCTCAAGGAATTGATACCATTGACTGGCCCCCACGCTTGCCTGACATAAATCCAATAAAGCACCTCTGGGACATTATGTTTCAGTCCATCCAACACTGCCAGGTTGCAGCTCAGATTGTCCAGGAGCTCAGTGATGCCCTGGTCCAGATCTAGGAGGAGATCCCCCAGGACACCATCATCTGTTGTCTCGTTAGGAGCATGACCTGACAGGTGGGGGCCATGCAAACTACTGAGTACCATTTTGAGATGCTGCAATTAAATTTCAGCAAAATGAACTAACCTGCCACATCATTTTTTACCTTTCATTTTCAGGGTGTCTTTGAATTCAGCCCCTCTGTAGGTTGATAATTTTCATTTCCAGAAAACAATGTGGCATCCTCTCATTCCTAACACATGATCCATATCAGTATCATTTTTTCCCCATTGCGATCTGATGTTTTCAAAGTGTTCCTTTAATTTTTTGAGCAGTTTATGACGAGCATTACAGCTTAATCCAAGGTATGTAATCTGCTACCCTGCACCATCCCTGTCAGCAGGGATTGGATTTGATCAGCAATTGTTCAGTTTGATCAACTGTATCACTTTTGGCATTCCTCCCCCTCTAGTTTAAATATTAAGTTAAAACACTAATAGAGGCCTGGAATCTGATCATTATTGACCCTTTAAAGGTGACTGGTCCTTTTCATCTTTAAGATTAATTGAGGTATTCTTTCTGTTGCTGGACAGTGTTTAGAGACTTTTGTCCATGCCCTTCTGGCTAATTAGAGCTGTCAGTCATTGCCAGGGGGGTGGGGGCTAGTTTCAAGTGCAGAGGCCAGCTGGAAATTTGAGGGTGCAGTTTGAATGCTAAGGAGGTTTTGAGGGAAAGGTCCAGTTAGACGTGCACTGAAATTAAATGATGACCTCCAGTAGTTTATAAAGGGGCACGGCAGAAATCCCCTAACGAAAAAAAGACTGATGAGCATAAGTTTCATTTTTTAAAATTTTATTTGATCTGTTTTAGCTTTTGCAAATATCCATTATATATCAGAATACTGGTGATCTGTCTTTTTTTTTGATGCATAGCAATTGATCTCATTTGGCCTTGGGGATTGTGTGGAGTCAAGCTGACCTCACTCTCACAGATCTCACCCTCCTCGTTCTCTGTTGCCTCGGTGCTTTTGCTTCTGGGGAAACATTATTTCTGCACACACACACAAAATCTTGAATAAAACTCATTAAAAATAATGCTTCTTTGGAATTCACTTTATCGTTTTTGACAACATATATGGAAACTGAAATTTAACCATTCACTTATTATTATCATACACTGATGTTGTACAAACTCCACAGCCTGGACTCGTCTGACGCTGAATGGTCCAAAAGGGAAAAATTAATGGTGTGTGTGTGTGTGTGTGTGTGTGTGTGTGCGTGGTAGCACGTATAATCCATCATAACACAGACACCTGGTGCCTCTGCCATTGCCCCTGCTTTGCCTGGACTGTGTGTGTGTGTGTGTGTGTGTTTGCTGCCCAGTGTGTGGGAGTTGGGAGTTGGTATCCATGGGACGCCTGATTCAATTACTGGATCATCATGAAGAGATGAATGGAAAGCGAGAGAGGGAGGGAACGATCGTAGGGGGATAAGATGTGTTGTGTGTTGGGGGGACAGAAGGGCAAGAAAAGGCTGGATGAAGGAATTGAAAATAGATTAAAAGATGGAGAAAGAACAAAGGAAGGGCTGGAAGGAGGCCTGGACAAGAAGGAGGAAAAGGTACATGTATAGCAGAGCGAATGAGGGAGAAAGGAGGAAATGAAATGAAAACCGAGATGGATAAGAAGAGCGGAAAGGTAGAAGAGCGGAGGGATGCAAGAGAGGGTCGTCTCATGTCTGAGTGTGTGACATGTTCCAGAACAGCCGCTTGTTAAAACCAAAGCATTGTGTGTGTGTGTGTGTGTGTGTGTGTGTGTGTGTGTGTGTGTGTGTGTGTGTGTGTGTGTGTGAGAGTAGAATTTGGCTCCGATAGATTAGTGTGAGCCTAACCAGTGTCCACACACACACACACACACACACACACACACACAGACAGATAGTAAGGTATGCCACCATATAAGCAGAAGCAAACCGGACAACCTGCATCTTAATGATAAACGAGGTAAGAAATGTCTGTTTGTAATTTTTCATATACTGCGCTCTAATCCATCTCAGCTGTATTAGACACTTATATTTTCTTAAACATGAAAATAATTTGTTCCTTCCAAGCCCTGCTGTTCAGAGGTGGTGTGACTCAATTTTATCACAAAAAAAAACAAAAACATAGTTCCTGAGATGACAGAAGAGACGCGGTTAACCCTGCTGTAACTGATGATCTTTAGTGAACAAACTTACGGTACATACAGAGATTAACAGCTGACTCATCTGTCAGCAAATTAGTCACCACATCTTTCAGGTCAGAGTGGTTCAGACCCCATTATGATCACATGACTTCCTGGATACGATGAATGGTGGATGTCTAAACATATTTACAGTAAATTGCAGGGATTGTTCAAGAGGTTTGATGCACAGGAGATGCTCTGGGTGACAATTTGTGGTCAAATGCAGAAGACGGGGTCACTTCTACTTCTTTATGCACTCATGGTCAGTTTATTAGGGACACCATTCAACTGGTTGTTAATGCAAATATCTGATCTGCCAATCACATGCCAGCAATTCAATGCATACAGGCATATGGATATTGTCAAGATAACTTGTTTTAAGTGACTTTGAATGTGGAATGGTTGTTGGTGCCGCACGGGCTGGTCTGAGTATTGAGTATCTCTGGGTTTCTAGAGAATGAAACAAAAAAAAGATAAAACATCCAGTATGAGTGGCAGTTCTCTAGGCGAAACTGTCTTGTTGATGCCAGAGGTCAGGAGCAGATGGGATGCAGCAGCTGAAAACCCCACCGCCGGCTCCTCCTGTCCACTAAGAACAGGAAAAGACCTTGGCTCATCTGACGAATCTCGATTTCTGCTGCAAAATGTGGATGGGTGGGTCATCATTGGACATAACATAAAAGCACTGATCCATCCAGCCTTGTATTAATGGTTCAAGGCAGCTCAGGCTTGTGGTGGTCTAATGATGTGGGCGATATTTTATTGGTATTGATGCTGATCATATCCATCCCTGTATGACCACAGTGTACCATCCTCTGATAGCTGTGGGTATATCTGTGGGAAAGTAGGTATATGTAGGTAAGTAGGTGTGAACTGGGGAGGAAAGGATGTAAGGGTAGTTATTTCTTACTCTCTTTTTTTTGTAACAGGTAGAAAGCAGCCCAGAAAAGGTGACAACCAATTGCAAGTGTGCTGTTGACACACTAGCCTCCGCCCAACTCTGCCACTTGTTGTAGTGTTTCTTCTCTGCTGATTTCCCCCCAGTCTGTCTAAGTCATCGCCGCCAGCTCCCTGCAGTTGGACTGGACCACTGTCGCCCAGCAGTTTCCACTGTCAGCTCCTGCTGCTCCGTCTGCCAGAGACTCACCCTAAGACAAAACAGCTTCCCTTTCATGGCCTCCCAACTGTGGCTTCCCAGTTCCAACTTTCAGCACCATCCATCTCTGGTCTCTTCTATTTTTTTCTCTGGCTCTCCATCTTCTATTTAAAGGTGTAACTTATTAAATTTAAAGGGATTTACCTAAACGCGCAAAAGACAATTTTCACAATGAAAAACAAACAAAAACAACTAATAAAAGCACAGTAAAGCAAAACACACCAAGCAATTAAAAAAACAAACAATGAAACAAGCAAAGATGCAAAAAAAGAAAAAAAAGAAGCATATTTGATTTTTTTTGAAAAAACATCTAAGGAAGAACACCACACAGGAATGCTGCTGTTTTTATTGTAATGGAATCTCGGTTTATTATGCAAAAATGAATAAATAAGCGTATAAATAACAGACACTTCAAAGTGATGTCAGTGTTATGACACTTTTGTTGAGTTGATTTCAAGACAAGTGCGAAGTATTTTGGTTGCATTAGTGCATCGTGGATAATAGGTTCCCCGCGTTGTTTTGATGTCCCAAAAATCCCCTCGTTCATACATGCAGGTGTCAAACTGACACGCAACGTGAGCTCAGAGAAACTTCTGCTTTCAGCGGATAAAGGTGAAAACAACCTTTTAGTGTCAAATCACATTGTTCTGCTCAACCATCCAACTCCAGTAATTATGAAGTTTTGTTTTGTTAACTGCGAATGTCTTTCCAAACTTTAACGTGAGGAGATACTTTCCTCACCTGATTGGGAGTGTAAAGTCAGAAGGGTGGGCGTTAAATGCAGTTATTGTGCAGTATATATTTGCAAGCATGCTGCACAGTAACTACACAATCAGTCCCTGGGTTTTTCCTTTAAACATCGCTTTCTTCTGACCCATTAAAATCCTATGAGTAGGCAAATATTGGAACAGAAACGTTTGTCCAAACTACGCTTGCACATTTGATGGAGATCAGCAATCAAACAGAAATGTTACTGTACCTAATAAAGTTACACCCTATATGAGCTGTGGATTTAAAAATATATCAAACTTTTTCTGCCAAAAAGCCAAGTGTTCTCTCTCTCTTGGTTAGCCTACACTATCACCATTTTTTGAAACTTCTCCTTTACATCTTTATTTATTTATTTATTTTATCTTGTGAACCAAAGAGCGGCAACTGCACATAAATAAAATAAAACAGATAAAATTTATGTTTAACAGCTGATCTGGAGCATGCCATTACTTTTAACTCTCCTTTCAGTTCCCAATAAATAACAAAGATTCCACGTATAAGGAGTGAAGTACTGTATGCGGCCAAGTAGATACCATGTTACCATGTTAAAGGTGCTTTTTAATCTTTCTGTGATTTGGACCTGGGAGCTGAAATCATCCTTAATGTATTATGTTTAATCTATTATGTTTAATCAGTTCCTATCAGAAATGTTACTTTACACGACAGCTTGTGGAAGGTTTTGGGTTAAGATCCAAAATGAAACTTCTAACAAAAATGAACCAGAATCTCTTTTCTCTATAAACATAAAATAGCTCCGCTCCCTTTTGCTCCATCTGCTGGTGAATCTCAGTATTGCGCCACAGAAACAACCTCCCCACTCAAAGTACTAAAATTTACAGAACACCTCTGGAAGCTTGTTTCGATTTTCCACTATTGTATCTTTCTTCTTTTAATTGCTTTAAAGTCAATATTTATGTTGGATACTTTTTGATTTTACTGGAAACGCAGGCAGCCTTCTTATTTGTGAGACACACACTGCCCGTCACATTAGTACAAGGTTATCACATTCTGAGGGAAATGAATTTAGGGGAATCTGTTTAGTACAACTTCTGAAACTTGATCAAATAAAATGATATATCTAACCTCACCACAAACATGTCATTCAGGAAGATAAATCTAGAAGGCTGGTAAACCCCATGTGTGACATTGCCCCTCAAAGGCATCCCTCACACCTTTCTTAACCTTATTCATTTGTGGCTTCTTCTCTCCAGTCTCTTCCTATATCTCCACCTTGTCCTTCCTTCGCAGTGGAAGATTGCTCATGCTGCCCATTTCTTGGCCCGGCTAAGCTCAGACCAAGGGGAGAGCTGTCCTTTTTGTGGGTTCTGTGAAACTGTTGTGCACGTTTTCCTGCAATTTTCCAGACTGAAAGGTTTTATAGAAGCTCTTAAGTTTCTTTGTGGTCAGCTTGGGGTGGGTTTTTCTGTTGAGACCTTCATCCTGGGGTCACTGTATACAGCAAGGAGAAAGACACTTGCATTTTCAGTTAGTTTTCTTTTTTGGTCAGGCTAAGTTGGCTATTCGGCTAACCAGGAGGAACAAACTGAAGGGTGGTGCTCTAGTAAATGTTATTGCCATGTTCAAAGGGATGGTATATGCTCGTTTGAAGGTGGAGTATGCACACTTTGTTTTTTCTTTCAAGCTGCTTTTTTCACCTCCTCTCTATGATGTCCTCAATAATGCCTTCACTCACCTGCTGCCTTTTCCTTCCCATTTTCCTCCATTAAGGAGGAAGTGTTAGCCGTGACATTCTGGTTAAAGTGTAACATTTACCTTGCTGTTTTGCTTTGCTCTGACAAGCAGCTAATCTAGGCCTGCAAATGCATGTGCCATATACATGTGCAAGTGTTTTGTTTATTCATTCTGTGTGTGCGTGTGTGTGTGCGTGCGTGTGTGCGTGAAAAAGAGTAGCTTTTCTTACTCTTGTCAATGCAACACCCAATTAAAGAGTGAGGAATCAGGACTGGAGGAAAGAAGCGAGAAGCTTTAAAGGCAAAGAGATGGAGGAACAGGAAATTAAATGCATCGCTAAGTAAGAAAAATAACAATAACAATAAATAAATGAATACAGATACAGGAAGGCCGAAATGACACAGAACATCCCTGATTTATGTTGAGAGCAGAAATCATTTCAATGACAATGAAAATGATTTGGGGATGAACAGAAGGGAGCACAGGGTCGATTAAATCCCCACTGCAGCGATAATGCCATCATCACAGATCAGCCAAAAAGCAGCAGTTAATCTGGGTGCACCTTTCTACTGTAATACAGCGCCGAGAGGACACGCTGCTCTGTTCAAGCTGCTGTCATTTTACACATCTCGACACATCCATTTCTCTAAAATACCAATGATCTTTTTCATTTTTGCCTCAGCCCTGATTTTCTGGGTCCTTTTCAGTGATTTAAGGCACGCTCTACTCTACTGTACAATCGACAACACGTCACTGCAGCTTCACTCTGATTCAACAGTGAAGTAGCTTTTCAGAAACCAAGTTTAAAAACTCTGATTCATAAGGCAAAATAACAGATGATGGTACTGCACCCTTATTTTGGTTGCCACATGCAATAAAACTGAAAAATCGTACTATAAAATAGTAAATACTATAAAACTATTAAATAGTACTGTAATGTCTTGAGCTATGGGAAGTAATATCGGAGGAAAATTGTGATGTTGCTAGTGTGAAGGGGTATCGCCAATGATTTGTACACTAACATGTTGTGTTTATTTAATTTTTGTACAATTTAGCATCATGTGAGTGTTTAATGTTGCACTGCTGTGTCAGATGTATTCTGTTTGTTCTAGAATAAGTCGCACATTTCATCTGTCGTTGTAGTTCAGGCCTGTCTGATGCTCTCTGTATCAGTGTGTACACATAATCTCCTTACTTAGTGGCCTCTGGGGTGTGCTCAAATAGTCGCAAGCTTGATATCTTCGGCAGAGGGCAGAGGTTGGAAGAAGTGGCTCTTAACTCCACGAGGTCTTTACATAACACCATAAAGCCGGTCTCATGTGAATAGAAGACTTTGCAGGGAAAATTCAGCCGGCTGGAGGATTAGAAGCGGTTTTCTTTCTCCATCTCCGGCTCTCTCTTCCATCTTTTCTGTCTCATTTCTTCCTCTTTCAGAACTGCGCTGCCTGTTCTGTCGTTTATCCTCCCACTCTTTCATCCTTTGTTCTGTCTGTGTCTCCCCGTGGAGTTTTCCAGTGCAAAAAACCCCAAAAACCTAATTGGTGGATTATAACAAAGTCACCTTGACATCATATTTCTGTAATAAGAAGTGAGGCACGCACAAACACGTACCGGCTCAAGTCTATCAAAGCACTTTTTCTCTCAACTACATTTCAGTGTCTTAGACAGCTGTAGGAGACTCAGTGACTTCATAATTATCCTGATGGATGGAAAAGAAATGAACAAAAATTTGATGCTGGGCTCATTTCTCTTTTTTTTTTCCTAGTTATCTCTGCATGGTTTCCATCAACAGTGACTGTTTGTTATACTAGTTCTCATTCGAATGCACGGAGCACTTACTTGAATCTCTGTAAAGTCATTTTAAAGTTTTTTTAGGTCACTGTTTTGGTTTTATAGTCAATAACTTTTCTGTGTTGTCAGCTATTGCTCCAAATAAATGGTCATACTGATTGTTTGCTTCTGCTGCCTGACTCTGTCATGGTCCTGGGCCGTGTGCCCAGCATTTTGTGTTTAATTCTGTTTTCATTGAGTTTTTGTTATGTCCTAGTTTGTTTTGGTTTTTCACTATTCATCTTAGTTTCCTGTTTTGTTATTACTTATGGTTTACCTTTTGATTTCCTAGTTCCCTTTGTCCCTGTCTCCCCTGCACTGTTGCCCTTTTGTCATGTCCCTGGCCTCCTGTGTTTTTGTATTGAGTTTTATTCGCAGTGTTGTCCCGTGTCTGTGTTTCTCTTGCTCTGTTTCCCCGTGTCTTGGTCCCTGTTTAGTTTCCTCTGTGTGCCAGTCCTCCGGGGTGTCAAGTCTGCGTGTACCTCATTAGGTTACTTCCTGTTTTATTTTGACAGTCCCGTGTTCCCTGTGCTCTGTGCTTTGTGCTTTGTTTTGCTTCCCCTGTGTTATTAGTTTCAATTTGTTTCACCTGTTGTGCCCTGCTGTTTCCACTCACCTTGATTACCTAGTGCAGGGGTGGGCAAACTTTTTGGCTCTGGGGCCACATTGACTTTTTGAAATTTGACAGATGGGCCGGGCCAGCACCAGATGCATACATATCAAACATAAACAAGGCATTGCAGTGTTAATACTTACATTTACTTTTAGTGGGAACAGTGTTGCTTTTGGTGTTAGTTTTGTTGTAGCAATTCTCAGAATCCTCGATATACGTTATAATTATGATATGATTCGATTTGGGCAATTCTGTACCAATGTACGGCGGGCCGGATTAAAAAGACCAACTGGCCGGGTGTGGCCCAGGGGCCGTGGTTTGCCCACCCCTGACCTAGTGTGTGCATTTGGGCCCTCAGTTTTTCTCTGTTCTTTGTTGCGTCATCTCCTGTGTTCCAGCTGTGTGTCTCTCCGTGTCTCAGGTTCCTTAGTTTTAGTTCTGGCCTCTGTCAGCCCAGTTTATTTGTAGTAGTTGTTTTCTTTTCAATAAACCTCATTTAAATTCAGTTTCCTGTTTTGAGTCCTGCATTTGGGGTCCGCCTTTGCCTGCCAGCCATAGCATCCATGTCAGACCCAACCCATAAAAGCATTTCTGAAACTGCATAAACAATTTAACTGGTGAGCAAAATAACGAGTCAGGCAACATTTATCAGGAGCAGGTGAACTCACTGTCGGCTAAGCTTCGATATCAGGAGGTGAGAGGGTAAAAAAAAAAAAGATAATGGTAGAGGGAGACTAACCAAATTATGTGGTGTTTTATTATATTCTGGCTTCCACACGAGGGTATCAGCCGTCCTCCTTTCACCTGAGCTGGGAAACGGATTAATGTGAAAACACAGCAGCACCAATCCCATCAGCCCCCCACTTCCTGTGCCCATTACACTTGATAAAAGGAGAGGGAGGAGGGGAAGAGGACTGTTTTCATCTGATGAATGCTGCTTCAATTTTACATTTCCGAAATAAGAGAGAGCACATATGGTGATCAGACTGTGTGTGCATGCTTGAGAGAGAACAAAGTGAAAAGTCAGGAGAATCCAAGACAACTAATTGAAGTCAAAGAAGAAGAAGAGAGCGAGACAGAAGCAGACTGAGTCCCACTAATATTTTTTTGGCAGAAATAATCACATTTGCTGAGCAACCCAAGTGGCTGCTGCTGTCGCTTAGAGCTGAAGAGCAATTTTTAGGTTGGCAGCTGCAGTGATTAATGTGGGAAGTGACATTAAAGAGATTTTCCAAGAATTATATAAACACACTTATAGTGACATCCAGTGAGAGAATATCATCCCTGGAGTTGGGCTGTGGCCAACGTAGCTGTTCCACAACAGACTCAGATGTAAGTTTTTTTTTCTTTTTAAACAGCAACACAGGAAAATATATCAGTGTTGTTACAATTTGATATGTTTCAAGGGGTAATATATTTCTATATTTCTTTACAGATTTGGTTCATGTGAGGCATTATGACAGTTCTTGTTTTGTTTTTTTTTAACTATCTAGCTATTGTGAGCTGACATGAACATGTTACCAAAGCTTGACAGCTTCTGTTTAACATGTGCCATTGCGGCATGGTTTCTCAGGAATGTACATGTGTACCAGGTAACAGTTAGGATCAGAGTGACTTACAGCCAAAAGAAATGAGACCTCCAGCTGGCAGAAGGCACAGAACGTAAAATGTCGGGAAATATTATCGTGTATCTAAATTTGTTGAATTATGCAAGTTTGAGTCCCTGTGAAAAACTCAGGAGGAAAGACCTTTCCATTCAAGCAGGCATGTCAGGACTGTATTTTCAGGTCAGGCTCCCAGAAGCACTATTAATCTAATAAAGCTTATTAATAAATTTCAATTGAAGTGAATTGAATTCCATCCACCCGCTGATGGGAGGTCTGGTCGTGGGGGCAGCAGCCTAAGCAGAGAAGCCCAGATCACCCTCTTCCTCTCCCCAGCCACCTCTTGCAGCTCATCACCGAGGCATTCCCAGGCCAGCTGAGAGATGTATTCTCTCCAGCGTGTCCTGGGTCCGGCCTGGGGCCTCCTGCCAGTAGGACGTGCCCAGAACACCTCACCCAAGAGGCACCCAGGAGGCATCCTAGTCAGATGTCCATACCACCTCAACTAGCTCCTTTCCAGTCACTGAGGATGATAATGAGTAATTGTAAACAAGTGTTGCAGATTAAACCCAGGTGACACTGGTGAGGGAGAGGGAAATAATCACAAAGAAGGAAAAACAAAGACTGGAAGTGAAACTCTAGCATTCAAAATACTCGTGACAACAAAAAGAGAGGAAATGCCAAGAATCCAAAATCATGAAATTAGTGATGTGTGTGTGTAAGGTGGAGTAATAAATCACATTAGAGAGAGAGCCTGTGCCTTGCAAGTTCTAACAGCAATGAAACATCACATTATTTTTAGAAACCAGAGATTATTTCCTCAATATTGCTTTTACAACCTCCTGACTGAAGAATGGTAAGATGGTTTGAAATGTCTTCGTAATCCAATAAAAAAAAATGAATGCATGAAAGTTTTCTTTCTGTCTCTACCAAAGTCTCTAAACAGATCTAAGGTGCAACTGATCTGCTTCATGTGGAAACTCCCTGAACATGCAGGATGGTGCTGAATAAGCTGCAGATGGCAGCAAACGACTAAAAATATCACTACAGTCTGCTGAAGAGAGACTGAAACCAGATTTACATCAAACTACTGAGACCACTGAGAATACTGTTTCAGTTTATGAGTTCAGTTGAGTAACAGAGCGATATAATATATTCCTGTGGGTATATATGAGATTTATGGGTTGTATATTCATGAGATAATTAGCTCATACTACACAAATGTTCATCAAAAACACCAGATCTGTAAATAATTGTTCTAAATAAGCAGACAAAAATCAGACTTCATGTATTTACAGTAACCAAGAAATACTATTATAATAATAACAATAGAAGAATACACCTAAAGTCTTGATTAGGTATGCACATTAGGTAATGTTCATCCAGATATTGTTGTGTAACTGGCTCCTGGTAACAGTTATTTTTTGTACTTCTACTTTCTACTAAAAAAGCCAACATGATGATGAGCATCCAGCGATCAGTGTTGTGGAAAAAGGCTGGTCTATCTCACAGCTCTCATCTCACAGTAAAGCAACTGTGGCACAGATTGCAAGAAAAACACAATTACAAGAAAACCTAATGCCAGCTTTGATAGTAATGTGTCAGAAGACGCGAGTGCTTACTACACTGTATATGGTATGTAAGTAGAGGATTATCAAAGGTAAAAGGTCTGCCTTCTCATACTGTACATTGTGTTACTGTGTTGCATTGGACCAAAAAGAGAGTTAAGAAAGATCCCACCCATGTATGAACAGGTGCTGCACAACAGTGTGCTGACAGCAGTCCATCGATTTTTTTGATCGCTTATCCAATTGATGGCAGAGGGGGAGCCCAGGGTACCCCATGGATAGACAATCTTTCATGTTAATAGCTAAATTATATTCACAGATTAATGTAGAGTACGTGTTTTGGACTGTAGAAGAAAGCTGGGGTACCAGGCGAGAACCAGTGACAGCACAGCGAGAACATTTAAACTCCACACAGAAATGCCCCAGCCAGCCAGCGGGGTCAAATCCAGGACCTTCTTGCTATGAGGCAACAGTGCAAACCACTGGACCACTATGAACATTGAGAGGTTCTACATATGCAATAAAAGAGTCCATTTCCACTAAATATAATTAGAGCCAATTCACAACAATCGCTTGCACAAGAATTGCTAGGATGTTTGAAGGTGGAGTTATGTTTTCGAAGGGTTCACTCTGGGTTTTCTGTACCATAAAGGTAGTTCACGTCTTACTTAGGTACATCACTGTGGTAACTTACACTGCTGACCTAACCTGCTCCGGAGCAGGTAGTGGTCCAGATTAGATATCAACAGGTGTGAAACCACCACCTACTTACCAATCAAAAAAAATAAAAAATAAAATAGCACCAAAATCACCACTTCTGGAAGATCTCTCTGACGTCTGTGTGCAGACAATTGGAGGGTCTAAAGTTTTTTAATAGTGTCTGAGATCGTTGTGTTTTCCAAAGGAGCATCAGATGCAACTTTATGCCTTGATTAAAAAACAAAAACAAAAAAAACAACTGAATTATAACCCATCAGATTCTTCAGTGTCTTAATGATAATGTTGTGATATTGATAAGTCTGTTAACTCATACAATTGCAGTTTTATTTCTTTTCTTCCTGCCTTCAAAAAGGCTTCACTTTTATTAATGCAGCAGCTCTTTTCCAGTCTTACTGACTAAAGTGCTTCACAGTGGAGGGCAGAGGTGTGATTAAAATAAGAAAACCATTCACACAGAAACGCACATAGTTAATGGATCTGTTTGATTTGAATACACCCATCATTTGAATTATTTCCAATGTTCACCCAAATGGACGAATAAATAAACTCTAAGTTTATTTATATTATAAAATTCACAAACTGTCATCCAGAATTAACTACGATTATTTAATGATACAAATAAAAAAAAGAAAGAAAAGAAAGTTAACATCAAAATTATTGATACAGAGGCTTTGGGACTTTGCAGTCCTCGCGCAGATGTGTGTGAATGTCAGTATATAATTCATCATAGCTGCACTACATTTCATAATGAATCAAGTTATTCATTTGTCAGATATCCAGTATTTTCTTAATGCTAATAATGCAAAAGAGAAACAGGGAGAGGTGGCTGGGACTGCAGTATACAACCATTAAAATATATAATTCACAGAGGCGAGCTACAGAAGAAGAAAGATCAGACCAAAGCACGGATAAGGTCAGTGTGTTCATTTTCTTTAATGTCACCTAAATCTTAATGCACTGATATGCATTTTGTTTAAGCTGCTTTTTCTACAGACTACACACAGAAACCTGAGCTTTCTAGGGATTCTGCAACACTGTTGTTTTATATCTTGAGTGGTTCTGGAGGAAAAGCGTCAAGTTGGAAAGTTATCCAGGTTTAAAATATTTAACAGAAAATTTGCTAAAAACACAGTGTGAAAATCAAGTCAGCATGATTTCTGTGGCCTCTGAGCATGAACAGGGTTTAAACCTGAAGCTGTGTGTAATCAGTTCAGTGAACCTTGGAGACAACAACAAAAAATCTAAAGTATGCAACACAGCCTCACTGCAGTTTGTGCACATATTCACCGTTTGTCGATATTTAATTCTTAAATGTTTCTGGACATGAATTTTCCCTCATTTACATTTCTCTGAATGCAAAATTTCATGCAATCATTTCTCAGTCTGATCTTGTGGCAAAGTACGGAACAGGCACGGCAGATTGTTATGACGGACAACAAATAACACTAGAGGCAACATTATAAACCCTCATGGAACATTAACCACAATTTAAACTCCTAACTCCTAACATTTTGCTTTGAGATCAGGTTGAAATATAGTATTTATAATTTAAGTTGTTTTGCCAAACATATTAGCAGCCAACTGTCTACTTACACATGAACACAAACATAGTTTTTGGTTTTCTTCTGTCTGTTCACTGTAAGTTAATTACTGCCTCCATATTTAGCTGTCAATGCTCCAGTGCTGTGTGTCATTAGCAATATTAATCATGTATACATAGTCTTATAGTTGCACCATTCCCCAAAATCTGTTTGGGTCAGAAAATATTAGTCCACACACCGGCAAAGCTCCAGAATAATATTATTTATTAAAGACAAACCTTAAAGGAGAGTGATGTTTTGGGCCATAAATTGCCCTTCCGGAGACTTAAACAGACAATGCAGGAATAATGGTATATATACACGCCCACATCATGACAAAGTCATATGATCATGGGCGTCTTCCAATCAAAAATGGAAAGAGAGCAAAGGCTTCAAGCAAACAATTAACAACTGGCTTAAAGCACATAGGCAGTAGTATTAAAAAAGCAGTAATATGATATAAATATAGAAATAATATACAATAGGGATAGACACAAAGTCCTCACGAATATATTATTTAAACTGATATAAGAACCAACTAATACTTGCAGTTTGAAAGAAAGAGGTGAGTATGAGGTGAGAGCGCCGACAAGGGAGGAGCAGCTGTTATTGGGTATCACTCTGCATATGATAATGAAATGATCAGACAGCTGACTAATACTAACTTTTATTTTAAAAAAATTACATCAAAATCCGACTCAAGATTTTAAATCGAAAGATGAAGAGTAAATTCAATCTTTTTCTAGAACTACAAGAATATCATTTTATGTCTATTAGCCATCCGATTATTCCAGTCATCTATATTCTACCAAAAATTCACAAACTTTATGAAACTTTCCCTCCCTGCCGGCCTATAGTAGCTGCCATTGGCTCTCTCATTGAATATATATCTGCTTTTGTTGACTTTTTTCCCCAACCCCTGGTCACTTCTTTGCCTTCCTATGTGAAGAACTCCATTTTCTCAAATTGATGCAGACCATTAGTTTGTCACATGCTCAGTAATTTTTGGTGACTATGGATATCGAATCCCTTTACACCAATGTACCTTTCCAGGGAGGTCTAAGGGTCTTGATACCCACCCTGAACTGACACCAAGTATTGATTGCATTAAAGATCTTACTGAAATTGTTCTTACCTCCAATTTCTTCATGTCTGGATCTGAATTGTATTTACAAAATTCTAGGCACGAGCATGGGAGCCAAAGTGGCTCCGAGTTTTGCCTCTATATGTTGGTTTTTTGAGAGAAATTTAATCGTTAATCAGTCTCTTTAATCAGTCTTTACCCTACTTTTCCCACTGGAAGAGGTACATTGATGACACTTTCTTTATTTGGTCTAAAACTGAAACGTTACCTATGGATTTTTATAACTTTGTCAACAATATTGATTATCATTTGAGATTTACTGTGGAGTATGATGCATATAAAATGAACTTTCTAGATAATACTATTTATAGGCATGGCAATCTATTGGGGTCTAACCTTTTTCGTAAAAGTACAGATAGAAATACTACTCTTCACGGTCAATCTTTTCACCCTTCCGCTCTTAAAAAGAGCTTGCTGGTGTCTCGCTTTAATAGGACATGCCGCATCTGCAGCTCTGACGAAGATTTTTTATTACAAGCAGATGCCCTTGAGAAATGTTTCATAGAGAGAGAGTTGGATTGCGCATGTCAACGTGAATCTCTTAAGCTGAATGTTTATTCAGCCGTATTTTGGGCATCTGAAGATGCCCAAAATATGGCATCTAATCTTAATTGCATTCTTCATTACTCTCCTTTCTCTAAGGATTTAGAAGCCACTATTAAGAAACACTGGAATATTGTAAGTTCTGATCCGACTTTGAAAGGTTTCAACACGCCACCTTATATGGTTTATAAAAGAACACCTAATTTAAGAAACCTGTTGGTAAGAGCTTGCCTCCCTATCCCAAAACCCTCTAATTTTTGAACTCAGATCCCTTTTGGGAACTATCGATGAGGTCACTGTACTCCGTGCAATTTTACACATACAGTTGTGTTCAAAATAATAGCAGTACACTTAAAAACATAAGTAAAGCTCAGAATCCTTATAATAGTGTTTATTTCCAGGCATTGGGAACACTGCACATTCTATTCTGAATCAAACCATGGAAGAAAAAATGTACACATTTTCCAATTATTTTACAGAAAATAAAGAAAAGTAATTGTTGGGCTGTTCAAAAAAAAATTTTAAAAATAGCAGTGTCTGCATTTTTCATTATAAACTCAAATATTTACTGTATGAACTGTAAAATCTTTAGGAATTAGCATTCCTGTGAATCACTAAACTAATGTTTAGTTGTATAACCACTGTTTCTGAGAACTGCTTCACATCTGTGTTGCACGGAGTCGACCAACTTCTGGCACCTGTGAAGAGGTATTCCAGCCCAGGATGATTTGACAACTTTCCACAATTCCTCTGCATTTCTTGTTTTTGCCTCAGAAATAGAAAACTAGTTGGGTGACGTCACAAATGCTATTGGATTAAGGTCCGAGGAATGGGCTGGCCACTCCATAACTTTAATTTTGTTGGTCTGGAACCAAGATGCTGCTCACTAACTGGTGTGTTTGGGGTCGTTGTCTTGTTGAAACACCCATTTCAAGGGCATTTCCTCTTCATGCATAAGGCAACATGACCTCTTCAAGTACTTTTGATATATGCAAACTGATCCATGATCCCTGGTATGCGATAAATAGGACCAACACCATAGTAAGAGAAACATCCCCATATCATGATGCTTGCACCACCATGCTTCACTGTCTTCAGAGTGTACTGTGACTTGAATTCAGTGTTTGGGGGGTCATCTGACAAACTGTCAGTGGCCCTTGCACCCAAAAAGAACAATCTTACTTTAATCAGTCCACAAAATGTTTCTCCATTTCTCTGTAGGCCAGCTTATGTGTTCTTTGGCAAAGTCTGTATCCTGTTCAGTGACTCATGCTCTGCTCTTCTTTTCTTTAACAGTGGGACTTTGTGGGGAATTCTTTGCCAACAGATTAGCTTCACACAGGCATCTTCTAATTGCTTCATTTCCTCCTCTTCAATCAACATTTTAATCAAAGTATGCTGTTCTTTTGAACAATGTCTGGAATGGCCCATTTTTCTCAGGTTTTCAGTGAGAAATGCATTTACAACATGTGTTGGCTTCATTCTTAAATAACGGCCACCTGACTGACACCTGTTTTTTCACAGAATGAATGACCTCACTGATTGGACTCTACACTGCTATTATTTTGAACACACCCCTTTCAATTAATTATTTAATTACACAGACTCAGGAGCATGCTTATCATGAATGTTGGGTCTGTTGGTTTTCTATGACTCAACAAATAATTTACCAGTAGGTACAGTAATGTAGCAATACAATTTCTGCCAAAAAGATTGATTGATCTGGTTATTCATGTTTGACTGCTATTATTTTGAACTGTATTTTAGCATCTTTATACTATTAACCTTTCTTTCGCACTACAGGTATTAGTTGGTTCTTATATAAGCTTGAATAATATAATCGTAAGGACTTTGTGTCTATCCCTATTGTATAATATACATACCTTTGTATTTGTGTATTTGCATATTTATATTACTGCTTATTAATACTACTGCCTATGTCCGTTACGTCAGTTTACTCTTTCTGTCTTTGATTGGATGAAACCCATGATCATATGACTTTCACATGATGTTGCCATGTACATATACCATTATTCCTGCATTGTTTACGTCTGAGGAAGAGCAATTGGTGGTCCAAAATGTCACTCCTTCAAGCTTTGTCTTTAAAAAAATAACATTATCAGGAGTGTTGCTGGTGTACGGATCCTTTCTTCTTCATCCCTTTTTGGCCCAGCACCCAGCCTTTACTTTTCTTGGACTGTGCGTGTCCTTCTAGTTGCTGCGCACCCACAATGCAGGACTCGGAAAGCAAGATGAAAATAAAGAGAGAGCTTCTTGCTGAGTCTCGCTTAACAAATAGAAACTGCGGCAGTCAAAAAACCCCCAAAACAATCAAATCAAAAAACGCAAGGAGAGACACAACCAAGAGGGAGGATGCAACAAAGAACAGAGGACAGACTGATGAATATATACACACACAAGGTAATGAGCAAACCAGCAACAGGTGGGAGGGCAGCTGAAACAAATTACAGAAATGGAGACGAGAGGAGCAGAACTAAACCCAACCACACTAGAATAAAGACTATCAAAATAAAACAGGAAGAGACTAAAACTGAGACCAGGAATAGGATAACAAACTTGACACCAGGACAGAAAGGTAGCACATGGAGACAAGACAGAATACAAAAACATAAACAATAGAAAACCCCAAAATATCCCACAACAACTCAAAAACACTGGGTCCTAGACCCAGGACAATCTCATCTGATTTACTTGTTTGTCATGTTGTTTTTCCTTCCCTTTTAGATATGGCAGTCAACTCCTCATCCTCCAGCAACTCTCTTTTTCAGCCACATCATCCCCTGGTAACATCCAACTTTCATATAGACATCAACTGCTTCATCTCCAGACCCGGCTCATTCATCATCACAGCATATTTCATCTTCAACATCTTCTTCCTCTTTCCTCTCTCCACCTTCATCCTCTACCATGGTTTCCAACAATGGTGGCAAAAACACTCCACCTCCTCAGCAGCCATGATGAGTCACTCTGACAGCTTCACCTATCACCTGGCCATCATGGAGCTGATTGGTAGCTTGGGATGTATCATCAACATTTATGGTATCTATGGGAATGAGTTAACAATAATGATTGTGGGGTTCTTTCTAGTTTCTTTTACCTGGTTTGGAGAGACTTTCTTCCACATCCTGACCTGTGTGGAGCGCTATCTGGCTGTCATCCATCCCATCATCTACATGAGCCTGAGAAATGAAAGAGGGGTCAGAATCAGAAATATCAGCATTGGCTGTGTCTGGCTGCTTTGCTTTGCAGGGGCAAGTCTAGCAGTGAATGACACCTTATTCATCATCACAGATCTCTGTGTTGTGGTGTTATTTTTCCTCATCATGTCCTTTTGCAGCTTTTCTGTTCTCTATGTTTTGATTCGTCCAGGCCCAGGAGAACAGGGTGCAAACAGGGAGAGGACTGACCAAACAAAGCTCAGGGCATTCTACACTATTGTGGCCATACTGGGAACACTGGTGTTGAGGTTTGTGGGGGGTTTGTTTGTGGCTGTATTTAACATGAATGGAGGAGGGAGTGAGTGTTTGGCAACTACATCTAATATCTGGTTTAATGTCCCCAGCACTGTGGTGTTACCTTTGCTGTTTCTTTACAGAGAAGGCAAGTGTTTGTGCTGTAAGAACAACAGGCAGTGATTCCAAAGATGAATCCAGATTATAAGAAACTAAATAATAAACAATAGAACAATAAAAACTATAAAAAAAACAAGACATTAATAGAATAGAGAATAGAACAGAATATATTTATTTTCATTATAGAGAATGTACAATGAGATTGGAGGGCCACTCCTGTTCAGTGCCATGCTTTAGAAAGTCACACTTTCTAAATCTTAAAATATAACTTCTAAAAATATAGAGAAAACAAAACAGAATGTATAAAAAATATAGATTGTAAAAACTAAAATAAGTATATACATACATATACATATATTAATGAAGATGGTGAGTATTGCACTTGGTGAATGAATGTTGCACTAATGAATGAATATTAGATATTGCACAATATGGGAGTGATAGATATTGTTCAGTATGAATAATATTTGCACAGAGGTGTGGGTATTGCATAGTTAGAGTGGGTGAGTATGTGAGTTCAGGGTGGTGATTGCTCTGGCGAAGGAACTGCTCTTAAGTCAGTTTGTTCTGGCTTTGATGCACCTGTAGCGCCTGCCAGAGGGCAGCAGGTCAGACAGTTCAAAGCCAGGGTTTAAGCTGTCCTTTATGATGTTCTTGGCTCTGCTGAGGCAGCGGGAGGTGTAGATGTCCATCAGGGAGGGGAGAGGGTAGCCAACGATTCTTTGTGCTGTCTTGACTACCCTCTGAAGCCTCACTCTGTCTGCCTCAGTGCAGCTGTCGTACCATACTGTGATACAGTACGTCAGCTGGCTCTTAGTGGATCAGGTCAGCAGAGTCCAAATTGTTCTTCCTGAGGATGTTCAGTGAAATAACATCTAAACTGGTTGCTTTTAACCCAAATGCCAGGCTTTGAAAGAAAAATAAAACAATTTCTGTTTTGTTGTTCTGTTGAATAATGTTATTTTCTGTTTCATATGTATAGATTCTACATAGGTTCTGTTAAAAAAAGTAAATGAATAGAAATTCTTTTTTAGGGATGTGATTTTTAAAGATAGGGACTTTTTCAGTTTTTCTCAATTTCTTTTCTTTTTGCTGTTAAACTGTGACCTTGATGCAATTATGGCAAAAATGTAATGAGGTGATCTAGGGGTCACTGGCCAGCTTTTGTTCAAATTTGGTATGAATTGGATTGGTAGTTTTGCTGTTAACAAACAAATAAACATACCAAAAACAATAGTCTCTAAAGAATACTCCGGCAGAACCAGGCAAAGGGAGGGGCAGTCATCTAATTTTGGTAACAAAGATGTTACCAAAATTGACTGTTTTCATGTTGTGCAAAACAGGTTCAGTATCATTACAAAGTGCAGGATACAGTTATTTACAATATGTGGATATGTACTGTAAATATCATGAAAACTTTGACATCTGTTAAAAAAGATTTTATTCTGTTATCAGTCAACTTCTAGTTTGTTTATGTAGGTTCTTAGAAGTCATTAAGGTCATGGAAGTTTGAAGTGCTTGAGTCAAATGCAGCTCATTTAGGTTCTAGTACTGTTGGCCTAACTTTACTCTCCCAGCCAAGGTACCAGTAGTATTTAAGGTAAACAAGCCGCTTTTTTTTTTTGGCTTTTCTTCCTACCTTCACTTTATTAATGTAGCAGCTCTTTTTCAGTGCACACAAACATTTATACAGTGCTTTAAACACTAAATTACTATATTGTACGATGTTTTACTTCTCACACTGCCGATTTATCTGCAGCAGTGGTTACTGGCATTCTGTAATTTGTGTGCAACCACTTTATTTTTTCTAATACTATAAGTTTACCCTTCCTTTGTAAAGTCAGCTCAGCTGCCACTGTTGTGTCAAAAAGTGATTTCCCGTTTTTCTGTGTGTGTGTTTTTAATGATTATTATGTTTGCTTGTATTACTAAATAGGCTGTAGTCAACAGGATTTACAAAGGGGTTATATATAAAAAATATATAAAATATGTTTTGCAAGTATCTTTATGTCTCTGTGTTATGGTACCTACAATATAATCTACCCAGTCTGTTTTGGCCCCTTAAAATATCTTTATAGTACTGTGATGTTATATTTTTTGCAATTTCTGCTGTCCCCTTGGTCAGATCTCTTGAAAAAGACATTTTAATGTCAGTGACACTTTTTACGTGCATAAATGAATGATATATAAAAGTCACATTGACAAAAACTGATTGCAGCTTCTACCTAAAACAATAAAACCATTCACACAGAAACTCGCATGGTTAATGATTCTGTTTGATTTGAATAGATACATCATTTGATTTCCAGTGTTCAAATGGACTGAAAAATAAACTAAGTTTATTTATACTATTGTTAAAAGATTACGTGAAAAATATTGGAACAAAAAATTAAACCTGAGTCACAAATTGCCATCCAGACATCACTACAGTGATGACAATTATTGATAGAGGCTTTGTTACTTTGCAGTCCTCACACAGATGTGTGCGAGTGTCAGCATATAATTCATCATAGCAGACAGCAGCACATTTCTTAATGCAAATAATGCAAAGGGAAACAGGGAGAGGTGGCTGGGACTGCAGCATACAACCATTAAAGTATATAATCCACAGAGGCGAGCTACAGAAGAAGAAAGATCAGGCCAAAGCACGGATAAGGTCGGTGTGTTCATTTTCTTCAATGTCACCTAAATCTTAAAGCACCATCTGGTATGTATTTTGTTAAACCTGCTTTTTTATTTTTTATTTTATTTTTTTTACAGACTACACACAGAAACCTGAGCTTGCTAGTGATTACACAAAACTGTTGTTTTATATCTTGAGTGGTTCTGGAGGAAAAGTGTAAAGTTGGAAAACTCTGCTGATAACATCATGACTGTTTTAAGTTATTCAGCTTTAAAATATTTAACAGAAAATTTGCTATAAACAGAGTGTGAAAATCAAGTTAGCATGATTTCTGTGGCCTCTGAACATGAACAGGGTTAAACTTGAAGCTGTATATAATCATGGAGACAAAAAAAAAATCTAAAGTATACAACACGGCCTCACTGCAGATTGTGCACATATTTACTGTTTGTAGATTTTTAATTTTTTATTGGTTTCTGGACATGAATTTTCCCTCATTTTTTCCCTCATCCCTTTACATTTCCCTGAATGCAAAATTTCATGCAATCATTTCTCAGTCTGATCTTGTGGCAAAGTACGAAACAGGCACGGCAGATTGTTATGTGGACAACCCTCATGGAACATTAACCACAATTTAAACTCCTAACTCCTAACATTTTACTTTGAGATCAAGCTGAAAGATAGTATTTAGTTTTTTTGTTAAGTTGTTTTGCCAAACATATTATCAAATATTTTAAACCTGGATAACTTAAATCAAACATAATTTTTGGTTTTCTTCTGTCTTGTCACTATAAGCTCATTACTGACACTAACTCTTGAGATAAATGTTAGGCCTCCATATTTAGCTGTTAATGCTCCAGTGCTGTGTGTCACTAGTATACAGGTGCTGGTCATAAAATGAGAATATCATGAAAACATTGATTTATTTCAGTAATTCCATCCAAAAAGTGAAACTTGTATATTATATTCATTCATTACACACAGACTGATATATTTCTAAATGTTTGTTTCTTTTAATTTTGATGATTATAACTGACAACTAATGAAAACCCCAAATTCAGTATCTCAGAAAATTAGAATATTACTTCAGACCAATACAAAAAAAGGATTTTTAGAAATGTTGGCCAACTTAAAAGTATAAACATGAAAAGTATGAGCATGTACAGCACTCAGTACTTAGTTGGGGCTCCTTTTGCCTGGATTACTGCAGCAATGCGGCGTGGCATGGAGTCCATCAGTCTGTGACACTGCTCAGGTGTTATGAGAGCCAAGATTGCTCTGATAGTGGCCTTCAGCTCTTCTGAATTGTTGGGTCTGGTGTATCACATCTTCCTCTTCACAATAGCCCATAGATTTTCTGTGGGGTTAAGGTCAGGCGAGTTTGCTGGCCAATTAAGAACAGGGATACCATGGTCCTTAAAGCAGGTACTGGTAGCTTTAGCACTGTGTGCAGGTACCAAGTCCTGTTGGAAAATGAAATCTGCATCTACATAAAGTTGGTCAGCAGCAGGAAGCATGAAGTGCTCTAAAACTTCCTTGTAGATGGCTGCGTTGACCTTGGACCTCAGAAAACACAGTGGACCAACACCAGCAGATGACATGGCACCCCAAACCATCACTGACTGTGGAAACTTTACACTGGACCTCAAGCAACGTGGATTCTGTGCCTCTCCTCTCTTCCTCCAGACTCTGGGACCTTGATTTCCAAAGGAAATGCAAAATTTGCTTTGATCAGAGAACATAACTTCGGAGCAGTCAGCAGCAGTCCAGTCCTTTTTGTCTTTAGCTCAGGCGAGATGCTTCGCCAGCAGGCCGGCCCCCCCAGCACGAGCCGAGAATGCAGTCCCGAGGCCCAAGGCGCCAGGGAACTGCCCGACATCCAGTAGAGCCCCCACCATGCCAAAGAGGCCCGAGCCACCCCCAGGCCACAGTCGCCAAGGGAGGGGGCTAAAAACATCGCCAAGATATCTGGCCACGGACCCCAGGACCCCCAAGCACCAACACTCCAGGGGCAGCAATGCCGATCAGTGGGGAGCAGCTGGGAACAGTAGGGAGGGGTAACTCTGTGCCCTCCACAGCCGTGTCCCACAGGGGCCAAGGCTCAGCAATCCATAGACCCAGGCCCAGCCATCCACACATACGCACGCACTCACACACACACACACACACACACAGGTCATACACTCATACACACACATACATGCCAGTCACACAACCATGCACACACACACGGACCATACATGGACTTTAAGTGTGGGTGAGCGGGTACCAGCATCGAGCCAACGGCACTCCGAGAAAGCAGCCAACCCAGCCCCGAACTACTAGCCAGTCCCTACCCCCGGCATGGTGCATGAAACTGGGGTGTGGGAAGACCCGCCCACCCCCTCCTCAAACTCAAAGTGGATGCGGTGATGTGTTAGGTGTATGTGGGTGTATGTAGTGGAAGGGATATATACGACCGTGTGAAAGCTACAGTGCTATTAAAATTGAGGGGACAGAAGCGTCTCTCAGGCAAGGCACTTCTGACGCTGTCTCTTGTTCAAGAGCGGCTTAACATAAGGAATGCGACAGCTCAAACCCATGTCTGCATACGTCTGTGCGTGGTGGTTCTTGAAGCACTGACTCCAGCTGCAGTCCACTCTTTGTGAATCTCCCCCACATTTTTGAATGGCTTTTGTTTCACAATCCTCTCCAGGGTGCGGTTATCCCTATTGCTTGTACACTTTTTCTACCACATCTTTTCCTTCCCTTCGCCTCTCTATTAATGTGCTTGTCTTATCCATGATTGTGTAGCCTACAGAACTAGACTGAGTGGACCATTTAAAGGCCTTTGCAGGTGTTTGGAGTTAATTAGCTGATTAGAGTGTGGCACCAGGCGTCTTCAATATTGAACCTTTTCACAATATTCTAATTTTCTGACATACTGAATTTGGGGTTTTCATTAGTTGTCAGATATAATCATCAAAATCAAAAGAAATATACATTTGAAATATGTCAGTCTGTGTGTAATGAATGAATATAATATACAAGTTTCACTTTTTGAAAGGAATTACTGAAATAAATCAACTTTTTCATGAAATTCTAATTTTATGACCAGCACCTTTACATAGGCTTCTATTTGGGTGGGCTATTGTGCCATTCCACAATATCTATTTGTGTCAGAAAATATTAGTGTAACCAAATATAAAATTATCTTTGATTTGAGACAGAAGAATCAAAAATGAAAATAATTATAGTCCTTGGAGAACCCCCCCCCCAAAAAAAAAAGATCTAAAATATGCAGCAAAGTCTCACCGCACTTTGTGTACTACAGGAGGATATCATATTTTCTGTCATGTATGATACGTGGAATGCAGGCCACAGAACCACAATGCAGGACTCGGAAAGCGAGATGAAAATAAAGAGCTGCTTTCTTGCCAAGGTCTCACTAAACAAATACAAACTGTAGCACTCACAGGTGGTCAAAAAAAACCCCAAGGATAGACAAAATAAAGAGGGCGCACACAACAAAGAACAGAGGAGGGACTGATGATTATATACACACACACAAGGTAACGAGCAAACTAGCAACAGGTGGGAGGGCAGCTGAGAATAATTACAGGAATGGAGACAAGAGGAGCAGAACTAAACCCAACCACACTAGAATAAAGACTATCAAAATAAAACAAGAAGAGACGGACACTGAGACCAGGACTAGGATAACAAACTTGACACCAAGACAGAAAGGTAACACATGGAGACAAGACAGAATACAAAAACATACACAATAGAAAACCCCCAAATATCCCACAACAACTCAAAAACACTGGGTCCTAGACCCAGGACAATCTCATCTGATTTACTTGTTTGTCATGTTGTTTTTCTTTCACTTTTAGATATGGCAGTCAACTCCTCATTCTCCAGCAACTCTCTTTTTCAGCCACACGATTCTCTGGTAACATCCAACCTTCATATAGACATCAACTGCTTCATCTCCAGACCCGGCTCATTCATCATCACAGCATATTTCATCTCCAAAATCTTCTTCCTCTTTCCTCTCTCCACCTTCATCCTCTACCATGGTTTCCAACGATGGTGGCAAAAACACTCCACCTCCTCAGCAGCCATGATGAGTCACGCTGACAGCTTCACCTATCACCTGGCCATCATGGAGCTGGTTGGTAGCTTGGGATGTATCTTGGGTACTTATGCTATCTATGGGAATGATTTAACCATAATGAGTGTGGGGTTCTTTCTAGTTTATTTTACCTGGAATGCAGAGACATTCTTCCACATCCTGACCTGTGTGGAGCGCTATCTGGCTGTCATCCATCCCATCATCTACATGAGCCTGAGAAATGAAAGAGGGGTCAGAATCAGAAATATCAGCATTGGCTGTGTCTGGCTGCTTTGCTTTGCAGGGACAATTCTAGCAGTGAATGAAACGTTGTTCCTCATCACAGATCTCTGTGTTGTGGTGTTATCCTTCCTCATCATGTCCTTTTGCAGCTTTTCGGTTCTCTATGTTTTGATTCGTCCAGGCCCAGGAGAACAAGGTGCAAACAGGGAGAGGACTGACCAAACAAAGCTCAGGGCATTCTACACTATTGTGGCCATACTGGGAACACTGGTGTTGAGGTTTGTGGGGGGTCTAATTTGGGCTGTATTTAACATGAAAGGAGGAGGGAGTGACTGTTTGGTAAATACATCTAATGTCTGGTTTAATGTGCCCAGCACTCTGGTGTTACCTTTGCTGTTTCTTTACAGAGAAGCCAAGTGTTTGTGCTGTAAGAACAACAGGCAGTGATTCCAAAGATGAATCGAGATGAGAAAATAAAAAATAATAAACGGAATAATAAAAACTGTAGAAAACAAGACATTAATAATGCTGCCACATCTGACTTCTTTTCTTTTGGTCCCTTTTTTGTAAAATAGGTTAAAGCTAACAAGGCATACAAACCCAAGATGATTGCATGTCTTCATTTTGGAAGCAGGGGCCTCTGAAATGACATCACATATATTGATTAGCAATGTATGATAAAAAGGCCGGTTCCAGGACATCAACCACTTGGTATAGTCTGGATTTACAGCATAATATCATATGAAATTAGTTTTGCACTTATTTTGTTGCTCTTATCCTGCAGATTTTCTTTTTATTGTTTGCATAAGTGTTTTGCACCAGAAGTGCATGGTCTAACAGAACATTGGAGAGAAGACAGGACAGCTGCGAGAAAGACTAGAGGAAGACAGCAAATGGCCTTGGTGTGGATTCAAACCCAGGCCTTCACATTAGCCATACAGCATAAGAGTCACCTGCTCTACCTAGTAAATTGAATGGGTGCCCCTAGTATATGAGTACTGAATGGTAATACACAATAATGCACAAGATTTGTTGGTTCTTATTTTTCAGTTGTTGGGCCTTATTTTTACTCTTTGAACAAAATTATAATGCTTTTGGGTAAAATTCCAAGAACTGATTAAATAATGAATCAGTTAAATGATTAAATAAATGGTGAATAAATCAGACGATTAAATGAATAATAATTGAATTAAATGAATAATTGGCAGTTGACTCAAAGTTCTAAATAGTAGTTGATTAAATGACAAATTAAGGCTTGAATCAAGTAATGTTTAATCAGTAGTCGAATTAAAATAAATAGTGGCTGAAGCAAATAATAGACAATTAAATAAATACATTAGATAGAGAGCAGTCAGATGGGAGACCAGTGGTCGCCAGACCAACTTCATGGCCTGTGGGAGATATGTTTATCTTATTTATGGCCTCCCCAGTCTCGGGGAAGAATATGTTTATACAGTATATGTGTACCAGTGATGCAGGCTGAACCACAGATCATCATATCTGTTTTGCTTGTAGCTAGCACTTGCAGTATAAAATGTTATATTTGGCCTAGAGTCTTTGCTCTGTTGTGGTGGGGAGTCACAGCCAGCTGATTTGATGGCCTGTGTCTGCCTTAACCAAAATTGCCCACGTACATGTGATATCTTCTGATTCTTTAATATATTAAACGTTTTAATTTTAAACTAAATTGATTTAAATGTCTTCCTTCACAAATAAAAATAACAGTAACACAGTGTTGTTTGCTGGTGTGTTTGTAAGAGCTGTCTTCATACATTTATATTTAAAAACTTTTTAGTTTTGTCTAACATTAATTTTATACATGAGATAAAAGAAGTCAAAAGATAATTTTGTGTCCTGAGCTGGTTTGATTTTGCCAGACTACCCATGTTTGGGACTAATAACATGTGATAATGACCATTCAGTGAAATAAGATCTAAATTGGTTGCCTTTAACCTAAATGCCAGGTTTTTAAGGAAAAATAAAACAGTTTCTACTCAGTTGTTCTGTTTCATATGTAAAAAGTAGATGAATACAAATGTTTTTTGAGAGAGATTTTTTCTCTCTTTATATTAAAGATAAGGACTTTTCAATTTTTCTCAATTTCTTTTCTTTTTTTCTTTTTTTTTAAAACCGTGACCTTGATACAATATTGGCAAAAATGTATTTGGATAATCTAAGGGTCCCTGGACATCTATTGTTCAAATTTGGTACAGTATGAATCGGATTGGTAGTTTTGCTGTAATACTGTAACCAAACAAACAAACAAATAAACACACAAACAAGCAAACAGACATACTGTGGGATATTTTTTGTATGGTTTTATACTCAATTTTTGTATGTTTTGACACTACTTTGATATTTTTTCTATATTATTTTTTGGTTTTTATACTGCTTTTGATTACTTTAAATCAAGATGGTTTTCACTAATATATGATCATAAGCATATGCTGGATTATTGAAATGTTTAATTATTGAACTAAGACACTGCTGATTTGAATGTACTGTACTTGGATTTGAATGGACACTAATGATTATTGACCTGATTGTTTACTGATTTAATTTGGCTTAGATTATACTGCTTGACTTATTTTTACTTATTTTGACTATATAGACTGAGAACTGTTGATTTAAATGGTGTGATTTATGACTGTGTTCATTTATACTGTTTTTGCTTTCTTTAATTTAAAAGTATTGTTCGATTGATACTTCAGATAAGTTTATATCACCATTTGATTGCATTTATCAAAAGAAGTTGTGTTTTATTGTGTCTCACTCTGGGGTTGTTTGCCTGGCAGATTAGTGGGCAGCCTGTGCAGGTGCAGGTCATAAATCAAAAGGATTTGACACTTTCCAGTAACTACCCAGATTAGGGAAAGATTTTCCATTAGGTAATATTTTTTCATACGGGGGGCACCATCTACCTAGAATATCTGTCATAGATAAAACAATACTGGTATGATAAACATAAATAGATCCATTATGTCTTCCAATATAAATATAATGGAGACATTAATTACCTGCCTCTGTCATTTTATTCACTAAAATAGCTTTTGTTCCTAGTGAGTTATTGCCACTAAAGTTATTACTGCATTTACTGAGTTTATGTTAATCACTTTTGGAGGAAACACAAAAATCTGTAAAAAAAACCCAAAACAAACAGTTTAAGTGGTTTTAATTTTACAAAGTTACATATTTTACAGTTGTGTCTACACATTCATCAAATATTTATATAGAGTTGTTGTTTTATCCTCTTTTTATCTTCAAACTTCTTGTAATGCCACTGCTTGTTCTGGTCTTTCTTCATGAGAAAATATCATCTGGTTATTTATCAGAGTAATTAAATCAGTCACTGGCTTTGACATTTTTTTTGTCGACCTTAAATTAATTCGATTCAATTCAATTTTATTTATATAGCGCCTAATCACAAAAAACAGTCACCTCAAGGTGCTTTATATTTAAAGGTAAAGACCCTACAGTAATTACAGAGAAAATCAAACAGTCAAAACAACCCCTTTGACAGGGGTATTCAACTCCAGGCCTCCAGTGTCCTGCAAATAGGGCCCCACTTTCTCCCTCATATCTGGTGTAAGTGTGAGCAGTTGTAAATCCTTCTTAAGGAGTACTATAGGATGGCCACAGGGAGGTTGTTTCTGACAATTATTGTGATGAATTTTTCTTACTGTCTTGTTGATGTATTAAAAATGCTATGGGATGTTTGTGCCTTCTTAGATAATGTCGGAAGCATTAATGATAGCCTCTAATGTATGCTTACAAATCGCTGACCCAGCACAAATCTTAGACAAAGGAAGACAAAGCGTGTAAATAGGAGAAGAAGAGAGGATGTGGCGATAGTGTTTGTCCGTTGTCTGTTTTTTCAGTAACTGCTAAGGCTTAACCTTTTTCTGCTTTTTGTTTCTTGCTTTTTTGCTTTTTGTGTTTGTATATTTCTAAGTACAAGTAACTTTTTGCAACAGAGCTTGCTCATCACCATGGATCAGTGCAATTGATCTGCTTCATGTGGAAACTCCATGAATATGCAGGATGGTGCTGAATGGGCAGCAGATGGCAACAAAAGACTAAAAATATCACTGCTACATTTACTGCGTTACTACCAGCCAAATACAGTCTGCTGAAGAGAGATTGAAGCCAGATTCAACTCAGATTTACTACGGAAACCACTGAGAATATTGTTTCAGTTTATGAGTTCTGTCCAGTAACACAGCAATATAATATATTCCTGTGGATATATATACACGTTTTGGGTTGTTTAATCATTAAACACTAAACTACTATAGTGTGCAATGCTTTTCTTCTCACACTGCTGATTCATTTGCAGCAGTTGTTACTGGCATCCTCTATTTTGTGTGCAACCTCTTATTTTCTAATACTATAATTTACCCTATAGTTTCTTTTTTATATAATTTTTCTTTTGTAGAATCAGCAGTCAGTGATTGAGTGCCAAAAAATGATTTCCTTCTTTTATTTATATGTATATATATATATATATATATATATATATATATATATATATATATATATATATATATATATATATATATATATATATATATATATATACATACATACATATGTTTGTATGTGTGTGTTTTAAAATGTTTATTATCTTTTTTTATATTACGAAATAGTATGTAGTCAACAGGATTTACAAAGGGGTTATATATAAAATAAATCATTGTATCTACATTATAATTTATTCGGTCTGTTTTTTGGCCACTTAGAATATCTTCAAAGAAGTGTGATGTTATATTTGTTGCAAGTTCTGCTGTCCTCTTGGTCAGATCTCTTAAAAAAAGACATTTTACTGTCAATGACACTTTTTATCTGCATAAATAAATATAAAAGCCACTTTGCTTCTACCTTGTGGCAGGAATGTTCTTTCTGGCTCAAAATGAATTGATGTCATTCTTAAAATATATTTGAAGTATGTTTGACAGATAGGCCAACAAGTTATTTACAACCAATTATATATCAGCAATCATTTTTTGGCAAATACCAGATATCACTTTACCGGTACAATAATCAGTGTGATTGGTCAGATGCTGCCAGTTTCTTCTTGTTAGAAGGGAGTTTTTCCTTTCCCCTGTAGCCGAGTGTTTGCGCATAAGGGAGTTGTGTGATTTTTCTCTGTATTACTGTAGGGATTTTACAATATAATGCCTTATATTGTAAAATCCCTACATGAGGCAACTATTGCTGTGATTTGACCCTATATAAATAAAACTGAACTGAATTTAATTTAACTTAATTCAAATAATGAAAAAATGCCCTATATATACTGAACTGGTTTCATAGTGGAGGGCAGAGGTGAAAATAAGAAAACCATTCACACAGAAAGCCACATAGTTAATGGCTCTGTTTGATTTGAATGCACCCATCATTTGAATTGTTTCCAGTGTTCATCCAAATGGACTAAAAATAAACTCTTAGTTCATTTATATTATAAAAGTCACAAACTGTCATCTGGAATTCACTATAATGGTTTAATGAAACAAATGAAAAAAACAAACAAACTAACATGACTTTGCAGTCCTCATGCAGATATATAATTCATCATAGCAGACAGCAGCACATTTCATATTGAACCAAGTTCATTTGTCAGATATCCAGTGTTTTCTTTTTATGCAAATAATGCAAAGGGAAACAGGGAGAGGTGGCTGGGACTGCAGCATACAACCATTAATGTATATAATCCATAGAGACGAGCTACAGAAGACGAAAGATCAGACGAAAACACGGATAAGGTCAGTGTGTTCATTTTCTTCAATGTCACCTAAATCTTAATGCACTGATATGCATTTTGTTAAAGCTGCTTTTTCTACAGACTACACACAGAAACCTGAGCTTGAGTTGGAAAACTCTGCTGATAACATCATCATGACAGTTTTAAGTTATCCAGGTTTGCAATATTTGACAGAAAATTTGCTATAAACAGAGTTTTAAAATCAAGTTAGCATGATTCCTGTGCTCCCTGAGTATGAAGAGGGTTTGAACTTAGAGCTGTGTGTAATCATGACAAAGACAAAAAATCTTAAAATATACAACATAGCCTCACTGCAGTTTGTTAACATATTCACGTTTGTAGATATTTATTTTTTAATGGTTTGGACATGGATTTTCCTTTCTGATTTACATTTTCCTGATTGCTTTTACATATATATACATCCACATATGTATATATATACATATATACACACATATATATGCATATATATATATATATATATATATATATATGGTATTTACATGTATGCAAAATTTACATGCCGCCACACTGTACAAAGTGTGGTAGTGGAGAAATTTGTCATCTGAATAGCCAGTCTTGTATTTGTCTGGTATTTATATTGCTGTAAATGACTTGTTGACCTACAATCTGTCAAGCATATCTCAAACATTATCTCTTATGAATGATGTCAATTCATTTTGAATCCTAAAGAACCTTCCTGTCACATGGAGTAGCTCAAGCATTTTTGCCAATCCGGTAGCCAAAACACTGTTCCCAATGTAGTGACTTTGTCACTAGGACCTTTCCACCAAATGACATTATTTGCACGGATTATGCTTTTTCTTGCACAGGACTTTTGACCTGAATAGAATTCCATACTCATCTTCTCCATAATAGGAATTTGCAGTTTTCCAGCCAGTCTCATTAAAAGGGCAACTCTTTGTCTTTGGGGGAGGGGCGGGGTCACAAACAGACTGACAGGTTACCTGTCAGGACCTGCAGGTCAGGCCTTGTTTTATTTTAGACTGGATAAATTACAATGTATTTTAGACTTTCTGACTCATTTTATTTCTCCATTTCATAAGGAAACTATTCAACCAGATAGTATTTTTATTTTAACAAAGCGGTTATAATTTCAAGCAGTTTCAAGCATTATATCCAAAATTCAAGCAGTTTTAAACCTTGAAAGGACAATATTAAAATTCAAGCCTTTTCAAGGATTTCCAGCACCCGTACGAACCCTGCAAACATATTACAAGTTAACTGTCCAGTTACACATGAACACAAACATAGTTATTGGTTTTCTTCAGTCTGGTGTTTATGAGCTCATTGCTGACACTCAGACTCTTGAGATAAATGTTAGCCATCCATATTTAGCTGTTAATGCACCAGTACTGTGTGCCACTAGCAATATCAATCATGTAGACATAGTATTATTTTTGGGTTGGTGATTGTGCCATTCCAAAAATCTATTTGTGTCAGAAAAATTTACAATGCATAAATCCCCTAATGTACATTGACGTGAGAAAGAAGAATCAAAAAGGAAAATATTAACTTGTGTACTCGGGGGGGGTTCATTTCTCAAGAAAAATAGAAGAGATATTTTTAATGTATATATCTGATTTACTTGTTTGTCATGTTGTTTTTCCTTCCCTTTTAGATATGGCAGTCAACTCCTCATCCTCCAACAACTCTCTTTTTCAGCCACACCATTCCCTGCTAACATCCAACCTTCATATAGTACTCAACTGCTTCATCTCCAGACCCAGCTCTTTCATCATCACAGCACATTTCATCTTCAACTTCTTCTTCCTCTTTCCTCTCTCCACCTTCATCCTCTACCATGGTTTCCAACAATGGTGGCAAAAACACTCCACCTCCTCAGCAGCCATGATGAGTCACTCTGACAGCTTCACCTATCACCTGGCCATCATGGAGCTGATTTGTAGCTTGGGATGTATCGTCGGTCATTTATGGCATCTATGGGAATGATTCCAACTTAATGATTGTGGGGTTCTTTATAACTTCTTTTACGCTGGTATGGAGAGACATTCTTCCACATCCTGACCTGTGTGGAGCGCTATCTGGCTGTCATCTATCCCATCATCTACGTGAGCCTGAGAAATGAAAGAGGGGTCAGAATCAGAAATATCAGCATTGGCTGTGTCTGGCTGCTTTGCTTTGCGGGGACAAGTCTAGCAGTGAATGAAACGTTGTTCCTCATCACAGATCTCTGTGTTGTGATGTTATCCTTCCTCATCATGTCCTTTTGCAGCTTTTCTGTTCTCTATGTTTTGATTCGTCCAGGCCCAGGAGAACAGGGTACAAACAAGGAGAGGACTGACCAAACAAAGCTCAGGGCATTCTACACTATTGTGGCCATACTGGGAGCACTGATGTTGAGGTTTGTGGGGGGTCTAGTTTAGGGCTGTATTTACCATGAAAGGAGGAGGGAGTGACTGTGTGGTAAATACATCAAGTGTCTGGTTTAATGTGCCCAGCACTCTGGTGTTACCTTTGCTGTTTCTTTACAGAGAAGCCAAGTGTTTGTGCTGTAAGAACAGGCAGTGATTCCAAAGATGAATCCAGATTATAAGAAACTAAATAATAATAAACAATGGAATAATATGACAGGCTAAAAAAAAAATAGTGACATGCCTCTGTGACAAATGAGTAGGATGTGTCTTTTTTTTGAATATTTCCTCTATTTATATTTCCTCTATTTTTAAGATTAGGCTCAAAACTTCCCTTTTTTATAAGGCTTATAGTTAGGGCTGGATCAGGGAACCCGAACCCTCCCTTAGTTATGCAGCAATAGGCCTAGGCTGCTGGGGGGTTCCCATGATGCACTGTTTCTTTTCATTCACCTCTTTTTACTCTGTTTATACATCACTCTCCATTTAATCATTAGTTATTATTAATCTTAGGCTCTCTTCCACAGCATGTCTCTCACCCCTCAGCCTCAACCAGTCCTGACAAATGACTGCCTCTCCCTGAGCCTGGTTCTGCCAGAGGGTTCTTCTTGTTAAAAGGGAGTTTAGCACCTTTAGGCGGCTGGTTGTTGTGATTTGGCACAATATAAATAAAACTGAACTGAAATGAAAATTTGCCCTACATGAAAGACAGGGACTTTTTCCATTTTTCTGTTTTTAATTATTTATTTTTACCTCAAACCTAATTATTATCAATTAAAGCAAAAATGTAATCAGGTGATCCAGGGGTCTTTTGTGCAAATTTGGTATGAAATCGTATTGGCAGTTTTTTTTCCCCTGTAATATATTTTCTGTAATCAACCAAACCGATAAACATACCAAAAACAGTACCCTGTTGCCCCCTCCAGGAGCAGGGTAATAATGGTGTGAATAATGGAACCCATCATCCACCACACACACACACACACACACAGACAGCATTTATGTACTGACTTTGATTTGCATACACACGTCTTTGAATGCAAAGCATTTTTTATGTAAAGGGTGCTGTATTGGAACAATGGCATAACTTATGACATTAGTATGCAGATGTGGAGGAGATCTGTATGATATGTAGTCCTCAGATGTTCTTGCTTTCTGTGTGCTTGTGGATGTGTGCACTTTTGAATTTATTCATAGTATTGGTGTGTGTTTGTGTGTGTTTAGTAAACAAATAAGAATTTAAGATAGGAGAGGAGGAGGGAGAGTGAGAGGTGAAATGAAGCTGTAGTTTAGAGCCGGTGCACCACATTTGGACCAAACACTTTGCTGACAGTGAAGACACACCAAGGAAGGTCTAAACCAAAAATTCATAAGGTATGTTTTTTTTTTCCTTTTAATCAGCTTTATCCTAAGTGCACAATAAAGGAAGAATGAAGTAATTTTTAATCAATATTTTTTCAGTTTATTTTAAGAGGTTTGCTATGGACATTATCTATTATAAAACAGTATAGGTATATATAGAGTCATTAAAAAAAGTGTTCTTGTTTAAATATAATGGAGACAAATTACTTCACGCTGTCATTTTAGTCACTAAAATAGCTTCTGTTCCTATTGTGTTACTGTTACTTTGTTAGGAATTTAAAGTTATTGCTGCATTTACCGAGTTTTTGTTCATCACTTTTGGAGGAAACACAAGAACCTGTGAAAGATACAGATCAAGTTGTCTTGGCAAACACATTTTACAGTCTTTACCAAATATCATTTACACAGAGTTGCTGCTTTATCCTGTATGTCAATCACACCTCTTGTAATGCCACTACTTGCTCTGGTCTTCCATTCATGAGAGAAAAAAAAAGTCTGGTTATTTATCTATTAAAGTAGTGAAATCAGTCCCTGACTTTGACATAGACATAGGTTCCTAATGTCTTGCAGTATTGTTTTTGTTTTTTTTTTACCATAAATTACAACCTTCAGTCTTCACATTGAGACGAGCACTTTAGCATGGTTTTCTGTCTTGTATGTGCAAATCTCCTCCCTCCCAAATTATGAGCCAAAATGTAGCTAGACTGTAATTAAGGTGGCTGTGATTTGGTGTAGGCAGCTCCTCTCTGTGACCTCTGTCTCTCTGTCATCCTTATATAGAATATGTTGAAAGGTTATAGTAGCTTGAAAGGTTACATATAGAATTTAAAATTGGTTGTAAGAAGCTGTGACTTTACCATTTCTTTTCCTCACGATATTCCAAGTGGCTGATTCTCAGCTGGGGCAGTATACTTTATATATAGAAACCAGTTGAGCTGTACAGTAAAGGTCATCTACACAACTTATTGTGGCCATAGGCAAAATAAAAAAGCAGGTCTGGAGTTTTGTCAGCTCTGAGGTGAACGACTGAAGTGACAACCAGTGGAAGCATAACATACTGCAGACTGTCACATGAGAGGGTGATACGTACATTAGAGGCCTACCTACACAACTAGAGCATCGAATGTCCAGTGGCAACTAACACATTATATACAATGCCTTATGAATTAAAACGAGTAGAAGAAAAAGAGTGAAATCACAAAGAGAGCACCAGCTGAGTATTCCCTCTTCACAGATGAATAAACATTAAAATTAGGGATTAAATTATATCCATTTGATTGTATTTTTCTGTTCCAGAAATGTCAGGAAACTCCTCATCCTCCAATGAATCCTTTCCTTATCAACGCGATTCCTCAAACAATATCCCTTTAGATAAGAACTGCTTCTTCTCTGCACCAAGCTCCTTAATCTACACCACCTGCATTATTGTCACCAGTTTCCTCCTCCTCCCTCTCTGCGTCCTCATCCTCTATCACGGTCTCCAACAATGGTGGAAAAAGCGCTCCACCTCCTCAGCAGTAACGATGAGTCACTCTGACAGCTTCACCTACCACGTAGTCATCATGGAGCTGATTGCTATCTTAGGGTGTATCCTCAGCTGTTCTGGTATCTACATCATGACTTTAAAGACGTTATTGGGGCACATTCTTTTGTCCTTCACTTGGTATGGAGAGACTTTCTTTCATGTCCTGACCTGTGTAGAGCATTACCTGGCTGTTGTGCATCCAATCCTTTACCTGAAGTTAAGGAAAGAAAGTGTCAAGAGGATCAGAAATATCAACAATGGCTGCATGTGGCTGCTGACCTTCGCATTTACATGTCTCCTAACAATGGAAATTTTGATTTTGGATTTGTGCCTCTTGATCTCATCTTTGGTCGTTGTCACCTTCTGCAGTCTTTCTGTTCTTTGTGTTTTGATTCGTCCAGGACCAGGGGAACAGGGTGGGAACAGGGAGAGGGCTGACCAATCAAAGCAGAGGGCATTCTACGCTATTTTGGCCATATTAGGAGCGCTGATGTTGAAATTTGTTTCGGCTCTGGTTTGGGGTCTACTGTTCGTGTCAGCTAGAAGTAGTGATTGTGTGATAATGGCATCGAGTTGTTGGCTTAACCTACCCAGCAGTCTGGTGTTACCACTCCTTTTTCTGCACAGAGCAGGCAAATTAGTGCATTTTAAGAATATCCTAGTAAAACAAAACGCAAAGTGACAGGCACACATAAATATAATTTTTTACAAAGGTTCTAGAGGCAATAAATAAATAAATAAATTACTAGTCATTTAAACATCTGATAGTTTGTCGTGTATCTCAATTTTTCATGTTAATAACTCGAAATTTTGGCTTAATGCTATCAATCAGGAAGCTTTGAGAAAGAGGTCATTTCCTTCTTACCTTAAATTTTGAACTACAGATGGCGATTTTTTTTTTCTTAGTGGCGGAAACAAGCTTCCACAGGTTTGAGCCTTACCTTGACTTAGAAAAAAAAAAGTTTCAATCTCTTGAAAAACTTACTGTGCTTTATTCAAATGTGCTGAAATAACTTTATAAAGTTTTTTTTAAAAAAACTTTACATTTATACTTATATCTATAATTTCTCCTCCATACAGTTGACCATTTTCATTTATCTTTTTAATTATAACTGGGTTACACATTTTTGCTACATTGTGGCTGTGGTTTCCTATATCCACTTCCACTGCATGTATCCAATAACTGTTAAGATGTATGTAATGGTAAAAGAAGTTGTAATCAGAATTTTAGCCTTTTTATGTTTTTTAATTTTCCACTTTTCACATTTTTATTATTTTATAATCTTTGTTTCTTTGAATAAAATTTAGGTAGGCTACTTTTACTTATTAATTTTGTTTCTGTCATTTAAACTTCTTAAACTTCACCCCCCCCCTCCTTTGATGTTCTTCTAATATGATGCTCAGTGTCAGAAACCAGCAAGATCTATTTTAAGGTGTATTTAGATCAAACACTTAAGAAATGCTCTATACTGCCAAAAGTATTCACTCATCCACCAAAATGCTTGAATTTTCTAATCACTTCTAATCACTTCCATGGCCACAGATATGTAAAACCAAGCACCTAGGGATGCAGACTGCTTCTACAAACATTAGTGAAAGAATGGGTCGCTCTCTCCAGTGTGATACTGTGATAGGATGCCACCTGTGTAACAAGATGAGTGAATACTTTTGGAAATATAGTGCATTTTCTGTAAAATGTGATCGTTGGTGAATGAGCCACATCACGTCCTGAGTGTCAGTCTCCCAGATATATAAATTGTATTGCAATCTGCTCTTTATCTGAAGTTTAACAGTTATGCAAAATATGTATTGACTTACAACTAGTTGTTAGACTCCTTGGAGTCCAGTTGATATCACCACTTTATAATGTTGCTTTTACTTGGGATATAACTGACAATTCTATTTTACTTTTGTGTGCTTATGTTTTTGCAATAAATCTATTTACTTCCAGAATTATCTGTCCTTATTGAAATAATTTGGGTTTATATAAGAATTGCACTCACAATTCACTTTCCCTTAATTACATTACAAATTAATAATAATCATCATCCATGGTGAAACTTTTTTCCAGAGACTTGATTGATGAGTCGATTAATTAAATTAACATTTCATACCTGTTGATCTCTAATCTGTAACCTAACCAGAGCCATATTCCAGGAAGCAGGTTTAGTTAACTCTGAGTTTGTTAACCTGAGATGAAGGAAACTCCAGGTTTTCTATTCCAGAAAGAGAATGAACTTCAACTTTTCAACTCTTTTGTAACATTTTTATAATTCTATGTAATTTTAAATTTTTATAGTTTGCTTTTTTAAATACCAAACATGAAAAATGCCAAAGTTGATGCCAAAGAGCTCGATTTTGGTTTCATCTAACCACAGCACTCCCAAGACCTCCCTGAATCATTTAGATGTTCACTGGCAAATTCAAGATAATCCTGTACATGTGTCTTCTTGAACAGGGGGACCTTGCGGGTACTGCAAGATTTCAATCCATTATCGCAGAGTATGTTACCAGTGGTGTTCTTGGTGACTGTGGTCCCAACTGATTGGCTGATTGAAATCTGTGTGCCACATGGGCACAGCTGTAGGGGATCAAATACTTCACTCAGTGACATGAAAATCAATTTGTAACTTTAATGTAATGGTTTTTGTCTGGATTATTGGTTGCTACTCTGTATCTTCATTAAAATGAAACTGCCATAAGAATCAGAGACTGTTCATTTCTTTGTAAGTGAGCAAACATACAAATTCAGCATCTTTAACAGTACTGTCACACTGTCAATTTCCTTGCACTGCAAACATTTACTGTACTTTACTGTAGGAATGTTTAAAAAAAATTCTGTATAAAGCTTTAGAACACAATGATCAATCATTTGCTGTATTATAAGTGGCAACACTGATGGAAATAAAAATGTCTGTCAGTTGGATCTTTCAGATGATGTGTATATTTGAGAGAAGAAATAGACACTGAAATCTATAAAAGCTTAGACATTTCTATAACATGATTGTCTTTACTGCTAAATCTTTACATTCATTAAAAACCTGGAAAGCTCCTGTGCTATTTTTTTTTCAGTTAAATGTGAAACTATTACTGGACTTAGACTATTAACTGGAGCTCATTAAAACATCTGTTATGGCACAAGAAATTGCTCAAAAATCAACTATTGGCATATTTAAATAATAATGCTCCTCAAATAAATTAATGCCTCTTTCCTCTGTAAAAAGACTCACAGCTGTACTATTAAAATGTAAATAGAAAAGATACAGAGCAAAAATAACAAAAGGCTGACTTATTCTTTAAAAAGTGAGTCTGGTGAAGTCTACTTCACTGGAAAAGTGCTTCCTCCTGTGTGTACTCCTGTACTGTGACAAACTGAATTAATAATATTCCATTTGCAGGATTTTTGCCAGGTCAGCACATCTGAAGATATTAGTATCACAGCAACGGGCCCACCCGCTCAATGCAGCGTCTGCAAGAACACGAAAAAGACCCACATCCCCTATTAAGATCACGTGACTTGCGGTACAAACCAACTTCTGCTATGGAGTTGTCGTATGGCGGTGCCCTCTTACCTGTAGCCAGGGGGGCCGGGCGATGCCAAATAGTGGTGTGTGATACTGCAAAATTTGGTATCGATTGATACCAAGTAAATACAGGGCCAGTATTGCTGATACTGATACTTTTTTAATAAATATGAAGAATTTTCATGAAGTTTAAGTTTTTTGTGATTTTTTTCTCTTTACTTTGGATCATTAATTAGTTAAAAGTCAGAATAAAATTAGGCAAAGTTTATAGATAAGCAAAATATATCAAAATAAAAGTTTTTGTTCTGAAACAATAGAACAGCAACAAAACAATTTTCCCCATACACTGTGATGTCTGGATTTTTTTTCTTAAGTGTACAAAATGATCATTCAATAACAAATTAAAACTTTTCAGGTAGAGTGTTCAGAAAGTATAATACAAAAACGTTATAAAAATATCCCTCCATTCAATAATTTTCTCGATTTTTTTCTTAAATAAACAAGCTGTACAAAATTATCACTCCACAACATAAAACATTTACGCTTCTGGCCCCACCCCCGTACTTTCCGGCCAACGATTTAATATCAAAAATATTAGGCAATTTGGCCCTTTAAGTTGCTTTTTTGACATTTTGATAACTCTTAATTGGAGGGGAAAGCGAAATATCAAAAAAGTAATTTAAAGGGCCAAATTGCCTAATATTTTTGATATCAAATCGCAGGCCGAAGTAGGGGCCAATTCCCCAAGTAAAATGTGTTACATGTCACGTGACAGTATAATGTCAAAACACTGCAGGGAGGGGAGGAGCAAAGTGTGCGTGCTCTGTGCGTGAACAGTGATTTAATCAGTATGATTGTGTTTTTCAGTTCCAGAGATGTCAGTTAACACCAGTCTGAATGATTCACTTCTTCTGGAACACTACCTCCATCGATCTTTACAGTGGTTTAGACATTTATTGCATACTCTTTAGACCAGGCTCCATCATCTTTATCACGTTCAGCATCACCAACATCTTCCTCCTCCTTCCTCTCTCCATCCTCATCCTCCACCATGGTCTCCAAGAACGGAGGCAAAAGCGCTCCACCTCAGCAGTAATGATGAGTCACTGACAGCTTCACCTGCCACATGGTCATCATGGAGCTGATTGGTGTCTTTGGACGTATTCTCTGCTTTTGTGGTATGTTCAGGGAAGATTTTAATATAATATTTGTGGGGAGCTTCCTTTATTTTATCACCTGGTATGGACAGGCTTTCTTCCACATGCTTACCTGTGTGGAGCGCTACCTGGCTGTTGTTCACCCCATCACGTACCTGAGCCTGAGAGAAGGAAGAGGGATCCGAATCAGAAACATCAGTGGGTGTGTTTGGCCGATGTGTTTTGCAGGGACAAGTCTTGTGATGGCACAATTCATAATGGTAGATGTTTGCATCTTGATGCTATCTGTAACCATCATCTCCTTCTGCAGCCTCTGTTCTGTGTTTTGATTCGTCCAAGCCCAGGAGAACAGGGTGGGAACAGAGTCAGGGTTGACCAAACAAAGCTCAGGGCATTTTACACTATTCTGGCCATACTGGGAGTCCTGCTGATAAGGTTTGCTTGGAATTTGGTTTGGGCTGTTATGTATGTGACCAACAAAGGTGTTACTTGTGTGGCAACGGCATGTAGTGAATGGATTATTTTGCCAAGCAGTTTGGTGTTACCTCTGCTGTTTCTACATAGAACAGGAAAATTAAGATCTTAATCATTCCAACCCAGTTTGACAGACATACAATCTCAAAATAATGATCTTACAAATGTGTTAGAAGTAACCCAAAAAAACCCCCCCCCCACTAAAGTTAGCATATTAATAGTTGTCATTTAGCTTCTGCAGGTTTAGTGACATGGACTTCATCCCCCCCACCCCTCACCACATTTTTCTATGCTCATATTCAAAAAATGGTTGCATCTGGAAAAGTCGCATATTTTTCAAAGGCAGCATAATTTAAATGGATAATAAATTAACATAAAACAAACTTTTGGTTCATTAAATAAACAAACACCAGTCCTTAATCACAGAAAAAGTCCTTAAGCATCTAAAACAAACCAAGAAATTTCAGAATTTTTTTTTAGCAGGGTTGAAAATATAGCAAATATTTTATTTTTGGGAGATATAATATAAACTTTATATTTGATGCCAATCCTGGTTGTTCTGTGTTAGTTCTACTGGACTTCAGTGGTGCTTTTGACCATGTTTTACTCATTGGAACACTGTGTAGTCAAAGTTAATCTTCTATTGAACCCAGGACTTTGAGTTAACAATGGAAAATGTTCCTCTGCATCAGTAGTTATGAGATCGACAAGAGTCGATTGCAGTTCTTTTTGTACATGGTCCCTCAAGGTGATAATACTTAATTCACATCTATAATGTCATTATATAACAATGTATTTTGGTTATGTGCCTTGCTAAGCAAAATGTTATATTTTCTTCAGTTAATTTCACTTGTATCTCTCTGAGAAACAGCTTCTTGTGAAAAGCAAAGGTTCTGATGATTAAACAATGATTGAACAATAAAACCCTTTATATATATATATATTTATTATATTTATGATTTATATAACCTTACATGGTTTTGTACACCCAAACTGGAATTCTCTAAAAATATAGAAGTATTCATAATAGTGAGATTAGAATTGTAAATCACTGCATGGCACCCAGAGGAGTGTTTTAAATTTGACTTATGCAGTTTTATCTGTTTTGGTTCAAACATTTTTTTCAAAATTCTCATAAATAAACAAGCTGCAATAGAATGATTGTCAAAGCTGCAGTTACTAGTCGGAGAACTATACATACTGAAACACACAGGCCACACTGGTAATGACTGATTTGAACACAAGCAAAACTTTGTCTACACCACTTGAATTCTTTCCTCTTGTAATCCTAATAGACTGAGAACATAAACATGTTGCTGATAATAATGTTAAGCTTACTGTCACAGCTGGGTGCAGCAGGCAGGGCAGGGAGGACCTCAGAGGAGGACGCAGGCAAGAGCGGATGGTCTTTAACACTTTATTCACGGACTTACAAAGGACAGATGCTGGGCAGGGCCAGCTACACAAAACTAAACTCGAAACCTTGAAAACCTGAATACTTGAAAACTAAACACACAGCAGTCATCACATAGATGAACAGACAACAAGGACCCAAACAAAGAACAAAAGAAAACTAAGTGCTTAAATACACAAAAGGGGATTAGGGCAAGTGAAAACACCAGGGGACGACAGGTGAACCAAATGAAGCTAACGACAAGGGAAGTAAAACTAAACCAAAAGCACAGGGAACACGAGACTATCAAAATAAAACAGGAAGGGACTCAAGGGAACAGAGACTCAGACTTGACACAAGACAAGCAACTAGAAACAAACCAAAACCCCATAACAAAAGAAAACCCCCAGAACAGACAAATTAAGATTAAACCAAAAACACACAGGGTCCACAAACCCCAGACCATGACACTTACATGTTTTACACACTTTCATCTGTGCTTAAAATTTGCAGAGCTACTTAACTTGGAAACAATTGGTAGTGTATATATATATCCTACCCAGTACTGTAATAGATTTAAACATACCCATAAAAGAACAATTGTGGGAAATTATAAAACTAGTAAGTGGTCTTTTTTTTTTTTGATGTGCTGCGATAATGTATGTGTCTATAAATTAACGTCTGGTTTAATGAGTCGAATCTTCCTGCTGAATCATGAATCATGAGTCCGAGGTCTCCATTAACCCAGATCATACGAGTCCTCTGACGAGCTAGACAGATTAGTAATGTGTGTGAATTCACATTAAAATAAAGTAAAAGTAAAAATGTAAAAAATTAATTTGTAACCTAAATAATCATGTGGTTTTTGTGTGTGTGTGTGTGTGTGTGGGGGGGGCTCAAGTGACTCAAGTGAACCCAATTACATTAATGAGTGACTCAGAATACCCTGACTCCAAATAAGAAATGGAATTTACCACCACTACTCTAAATTAATTCATTGTATGTTACACTTCCTGTATGCTTGTTTATATAGTGGTTATCTATGCTTCAGTTAGTGAGCATTTGTTTTTACATGAACAAAACATATAAAGAGACAGAGAAAGGATTAGTAAGGGTCAACATACAGCAGTACAGTATATTTGGAGCAAAGCCTCACAGGATTTCACAAAGGAGACACAGAAGAAGACAGCTCAGAGACAAAGGCTGGTATTTTTAGATGTAAGGATCGTCCTAAATGCACAATGTTGTAGATAACTGAAATGGGCAGGAAAAAAGTAAAATGAATTTGAGTAAATTTATAGTGAAATTAATTAATACTCATTGTGTAGTTGTGAAAAGGAACTCAGATATCAGAATAATCTGTCTAAGTCCAGACATAACATATTTAACAGAGAACATACTGAAAGGTGTGGCACAGAGTTTGGTTAGCTAAATATCTGTTTCTCCCATGTCTCCTAAATATTTGAAAGTGCAAATGCTCGGTAAAAATCTTTTTAAAATTCATTTTATGTTTAATTTTGTCTCGCCTAATCATTGGTCTCTAATTCACCCTGTTGGCCTTGGTTTGCTTGGAAAACATATATATGCATGCATGGTCTGAAGAATGCGTGAGGATCAAACATTTTTACCAGGGGTCGGCAGCACCTAGCTAGAAGCTATAGGATTGGTTAAGTGGCCACTCAAACAGTGATCAGTGGTTCAGTTTCTACTTGCCACTGTTCAGGTCTGCTTGTTGGGATTTTAAATATTTTTACACCAAATAAAAGTTTACTTTTTGTAACACGTTTTGTAAAATTGAGGGTAGTTCCAAAAGCATATAACTTTACACGGACTTTAATGGGTAAGGGTGTTTTCACACCAGCACTGTTCAGAGCATTTAAATTGAACATTGGTTGCCCCTAAAAATACACAGGCATCAATGTCAGTATCATTACAATTGCAAATTACCACTAAACTGCACCCACAGGTGTGACTGGAATAACACATACCACACAGCTGGTGACTCTGATTTGGATACAAGCAAAACTTTGTTTGCACATCATTTGAATTTTTTCCTCTTTCAATCCTAATAGACCGATGACACAAACTGCAGGTGGACTGACATTTTTAGAATCAATGCTAACTAAATATATAATTATATGAGCATATACGAGTTGTGCTCCCCACCTGTTGTGAGTTTTCTGATTGTCCCTCCCTGTATTTATTGTCTCAATGTTCAAGTGTCCTTTGTCGCATCATTGTTGTCAGCACTCCTCACAGTGTATTTGTCTCTAATGTTCCCCTCCTAGTTAGTGCTCTCCGTGTATTTATTTCCTGGTCTGCTCTTTGTTTAGAATTTAGTTCCTAGGAATAAATCTGTGCTTTTGAGTTTACATCCCATTCCCCAAGTCTGCATTTTGGGGTCCTATCCTGCCTGCCATACAGCCTTACATGACAATTATACTCAGTGGCATTACAAATCAATTTGTAACTTTGATGCAATTTATTTTTTTAAATTTTAGTTGCTGTTCGTTCTCTCTCAATTAAAATAAATCTGCCATAAATGTGTAAGTAGGGAAATATACAAATTCAGCAGAGGATCAAATAATTATTTTCCTCACTGGAAGTCATGGATTTATAATCAGCTCAGAATAAAATCTATATAGTGTAGGTCTTTCTAACTCTGTGACTTTGGACAGTTATGCCATCAGACTCTCAGTTTCCTTGTACTGCAAACATTTACTGTACTTTACTGTAGAAATCACTCTTTAAATTAAAAAAAATATCCATATAAAGCTTTAGACACAGAACACAATGACTGAACATTTACCATATTATAAGCAGTCATACTGACTGAAACAAAGTGTCTGTCACAGTTGGAGATGATGTGAACATTTAAGAGAAGATGGGGCTGAAATTATTTTAAGACTTGAAAGCAGAACTAAAAGTATTTTAAAGTGGGATTTTAAGTGAAGTCTGCAGGCAGTCTGTGCTCTGAGGATTTTATTTGGAAATCTTTTCACAGCGATTCAGTCATTAGATATTGTCAACATTTAGAAAGGTGCCTGAAAATTCAGATCTTGAGTCTCAAAATATATTTCACTAAAATTCCCTAAATCAGTCTGAGTGGGTCGGCCCTGAATTGGATCCACCTGAAGGTATCATAGACTCTGAAGGAACTTAGCAAACAGTGTCCAAGTTGGAGTCCACTCACACAGCATGATGGATGCAAAACAGATAGGGATCACAGATTCAGATTAAATCAGTCCCAAATTCAGCCCAAATCTGGTCATTTCCCAGCTTATCCCAGCTGTTCATTATGGCCTAATTTTTCCAAGACAAGGGGAAGCAAAACTAAACACATTGCACAAGAAACCAGACACTACCAAAATAAGACAGGAAGTGGACACAAAGACCAAGACTAAGACACAAGAACTTGACAAACATTAAACAACAAACACAAAAACACTGGGCACAACCCAGGACCATGGCACTTTTCTCCCCTCCTGTTTTTTAAAGATAAATATCATAGTCAGCGCTAACATGTTCATATTCCTCAGTCCACTACATTAAAATAGAGGCAGTTTTTTTATTTAACCCTTGCCGTGGTGAATCGTGGTATTGGAGTTTCATTGATGAAGGCTTTCTTTCTGTACTCATGCATGCGCTTAACTCATCGTAAACCTACCCAGAGCTGATTGAACCAACTCTGATACAGAAAACTTAGAGTTGCCGATCTCAGAGTTGATAAACTCAGAGATTATTCTCCAATTCAGAGTTTGTTGAACATTTTTCCTGGAGTAGGGCCCTGCTCCAGAGCAGGTTAGGCTCACAGCACAAGTTACCATGGTGATGTACTCGGGTAAGAAGTGAAACACCTTCACATATTTAAATTAATAAGAGACAGAGAGAGGTAGAGTGGGGCTGCAGTCACGTCTGCATAAGTTCCCTCTGTTTTTATTAAAATAGGCATATGTTTCTGTAATTGTTCATTTATCATGTGGTGGTGTCATTCTTTCTCTTTATCATGCAAATTACATATTTGAATGAGTCACAGTGAGAGGTAGAGAGGGGCTGCAATCACAGTCACAGAGGAAAGACACACAGGGAGGAAAATCAGAGACAAACACTGGTAAGGTTAATATTTAGTTATTTATGCATAACTTTTAAACCAGCGTTATCTTAAGTGCAGTATAGTGTGTGTGACAGAAATGCACAGAAAAACGCCACCAGGTGATTTGTTTTGGCCACAGTTTTACCACTACTCAAATGAAATAGAATTTACTGTCTCCTAACTACTGTGGGTCCATAATCAATCATTATCAATATTTTTAGTTAAACAAGGAAAATGTGTTGTATGGTGGCAGGACACCAAACAACATATTTTAGGCAGGATATTTTATAAATATTGTATATAAGCAAAGCTGAAGTTCTGTTATGGCTGATGTCTAGATAATTGGTACTGTTACATTCATAGTAGAGCAGTCTTAAACCTATTATTTATTAATATTAATCCTATTATCCTTATTCTAAATTTCCCCCTTTTATTAGTGTTATAAGTACAAGTTCCTTTTTAAAAAAAATAATTGCCATTTATTTGCAAAATCCATGAGAAAATGTCTGATGTATGTAATAAGTTTCAATTTGTCAGCTGTCAGTCTATCATTACAATAAAATAAACAGCAAACAACAACACAATTGGAGTCATTTGGACCTGGTTTTCTGTACACAATGTCACAATATAATATAATATATAGAGTGTCCATCTAAGTGTTCTTACAAAAATCTTGAGAAAAGGACAGCATCTTAAGGGTCATTCACAATTATCAACATTCTTCAAAAATATACAAAGAGCACTCTTTTTCTGCCTCCCCCCCCCCAAAGTGTACATAGAAATGTTGTTGTTTTGTTCATGACTTTTAATTTCACCTGGTTCTTTGGTATTTTAATGTAATTGGAAGTATTAAAAACACACCCTGGTGTTGAAAAACCCTTTCAGCAACCTTTTTATTGTATTGTTGCACTAATAAAAATCCATTCATCCATTCCCTTCCGCTTTTCAGGGTTTGCCACAAACATGACAAACATGATACATTTATCATCTGAATAGCCAGTTATGTGCCAAAAAGTGATTTCCAGTATTTGCCTAAAGTTATTGCTGGTATTTCTATTGTTGTAAATGACTTGTTGACCTATAATCTCAAACATCATGTCTTATGAATCATATCAATTCATTTTGAGTCATAAAGAATATCTCTGTTGTAACCGGTGGCTTCTTTTTTCTTTCTCTGCATTGTTTTGAATAATAATGGGCAAGACCACCAGTGTATTTTGGAGGGAATCTCCGTTTATTCACTGACAAAGTAGTAATAAAACAACACATTCCGGTTAGTGATAGATCACTCTAAGCCCTTACACAAACACACAAAGACATTATTGTCTGTTACAGCTAGTTTACGATTACTAAACTTTTGTTCACCGCTCCCGCCAAATGCCACAGGAAAAGGGGGACGGTGAAGCAATAAACTGCTCCTTATAAAGGAGTCGTCCCAGAAAACCAAACACAGGGGTACAGAAGACAATAACAAAGTAAAGGTTCAGCACACCAACCGGGGTTATCCAACACGCCAGGTAAACTAAATGAACAAATAATTTTGTGGAATTTTATATAAACATGAAAATAACAGATAGAGACAGGACATATTAAACATATAAACACTATTAACAAATATGGTAAGAGCTGCAGTCAGTTTCTGGCAACACCGGCCGCCGGCGTTGCCAGCTTAGTGACTTTGTTACTAAGCCTCTTCAGACACCTTCAGTGACCTTTTTTTGTTTTCCAAAAAGCAACTAGCAACAAATTTAGCATCTTTTTCTGGTGACATCAGCGACTTTTGGAGAGGTTTGGAGATATATCGGTGTTGTGCCACAAAGGCCTCTTTTCCACCGCCGGGGTTCCAGAGCCGGTGCCAGCATTTGAACCATTCGGCGCTTTTTCCACCGCAAAAGCACTCGGTGCTTGGCTGAAAAACTGAAAAACCTTCCCCCTGGCATATGGTTTGTATCAAAATGTTGATAATTGTGAATGATCCCCTAACTCTTAAATGTTCAACTACTCTAAGTTGTGATTAGTGTCTTCAACGAAAGTAGACTTGTCTTATGAGGAACAACTTATTTGGTATTAAAGAATATTGGAATATATGCAATCTAAAAAATTCTTTATATGCTTTCAAAAAAATGACAGAAGTCACAAGAGATTTGGGGAAGCAATCCCTGTTTTAGAACAGAGAGATTTAGTTTAATCAGTATGTTTGTATTTTTCAGTTCCAGAGATGCCAGTTAACACCAGTCTGAATGATTCACTTCTTCCAGCACCACTCCTTTCCTCCATCAATCAATACAATGTTTTAGACATTTCTTGCATACTCTTTAGACCAGGCTCCATCATCTTTATCACACTCAGCATCACCAGCATCTTCCTCCTCCTTCCTCTCTCCATCCTCATCCTCCACCATGGTCTCCAAGAATGGTGGCAAAAACGCTCCACCTCAGCAGTAATGATGAGTCACTCTGACAGCTTCACCTATCACATGGTCATCATGGAGCTGATTAGTCTCATTGGACGTATTCTCTGCTTTGGTGGTATGTTCAGGGAAGATTTGAATATATTAATAGTGGGGAGCTTCCTTTATTTTATCACCTGGTATGGACAGGCTTTCTTCCACATGCTTACCTGTGTGGAGCGCTACCTGGCTGTTGTTCATCCCATCATGTACCTGAGCCTGAGAGAAGGAAGAGGGATCAGAATCAGAAACATCCTCATTGGGTGTGTTTGGCTGCTTTGTTTTGCAGGGACAAGTCTTGTGATGGTACAAATCACAATTATAGATGCCTGCCTCATGATGTTATCTCTAAGTGTCATCTCCTTCTGCAGCCTTTCTGTTCTCTGTGTTTTGATTCGTCCAAGCCCAGGAGAACAGGGTGGGAACAGGGACAGGGTTGACCAAACAAAACTCAGGGCATTTTACACCATTATGGTCATACTGGGAGTCCTGCTGATAAGGTTTGTTTGGAATCTGGTTTGGGCTTTCATGTTTGTGACGAACAGAGGTACTAGTTGTGTGATTGTGACATGTAGTGAATGGATTAATCTGCCCAGCAGTCTGGTGTTACCTCTGCTGTTTCTGCATAGAACTGGGAAATTAAGATCTTAATAATCACTCCAAACCAGTCTGACAGACATACAATCTTAATATACTGATGTGTCACAAATGTGTCATAGGTTAACAAAAAAGTTAGTAGACTAAGGACAGCAGATTAATAATTGTATGCACAGTTCAGTGGCAATTCTCAGTGCCAACATATTGTATATGACCCTGATTAAGAAATACACAGAATGAAAGGAGCTGGGTTGAGGTGGGTTGCATAATGGCAGGCTATAACAGATTAAATTTCAAATAACCAGAATCATCTTTAAAAAAAAAAAACGTTAAAAAAAAACCATTGTCATGCTGTCAGATTTGGTTTCTTGTTAAGTGTTCCATTTCCGTAACAGATGTAAATGTGTGGCTAGCTTCTGGTGTTTTAAGCACACAATAGTCATTCTTAAAGAAGCAAAACCTGTTTGTTGCCCCAAATAATTATTGACCTATATCAAAACTCCCATTTTGGCCTAAAGCTCTAGTAAAGTTGTTTTTGTTTAACTTTCCAGGGCCTTTAATAGTACTTTAATAGTACTGTTTGAACTCTGCTGTTTTGAAAGTAACCAACTGTTGTATTTGATGCTGATTCTGGTTGTTCTTTATTAGTTCTACAGGACTTGAGTGGTAGTTTTAGCACTAGTGACCTTGCCTTACTTACTGTAATGCTGTGTAGGAGTCAAAGGTTAACCTTATTTTAAACCCAGAACTTTCTCTGTTACAGTAGCAATGGCAAATATTCCTCTGCATCAGTAGTTATGGTATTTGGAATTCCACAGAAGTCTATTGTGGCTCATGTTCTCTTTGTATATGCTCTCTTGAATTTAGATATTTCCTATGCAGATGACTTAGAACTGTATTTACCTTTGAATCTGGGAACTCACTGTTCCATACAAAGGCTAAATGAGTGGATCTTGGATATAAAAATTTTAGACAACCTGCTATGTTTTGAATAAGTGAAAAATGGTGGCTATATTGGTTGGTCACTTTTAAGAGATAACCAGGACTCACAGGTTAAAAAATTCTTGAGATAATCTTGGAAACAAATTTGATCAACGCTGTGGTCAAGAGCCATTTGTTACAGCTCAGAATGAGCTCCAGAATAAAATATTTTCTAAAACCATCAGATTCAGAAAGGGGTACGCATGCTTTTGATAATGATGGAAATCCTCTAATGCATTGTAGTGATACTACTCAGTCATTTCTTCTTCATTTACAGTTAGTCCAAAATGCCACGTTAAGATTACTGATAGAGACAAAATTAAGAGATGATATTACTCCATTGTTACCAGCCTTGCATTGGCTCCCAGTATATTACAGAATCAAATGGATATAATCCAGCAATGTTTTAAGCCTTAAATTGTCGTTACCACTTGAACATGTTCCAAATATGCTGAATCTACACATTTTTTGCAAATTCTTAAATCTGCTTCCCTATCACTTTTGACTATCCCACTGATGAGGTGTAACTGAAAAAGAGGGTTGTGCTATTGCTGTTATTTCATCCAGACTTTGGAATGATCTCCCAAGTGAGCTCAAACAAGCAATATCTGTGACTGTCTTTTAATCTAAGCTGAAGACATATCTTTTAGTCAGGATTTCATAACCTGATGACCTCTGGAACTGTGGTTGATTTGTTGTTATTTTGCATAAATAATGTGAAAATGTGTAGATAGAATTTTACGAACCCTGTTATTTATTTTATTTTTTTTATTGGAAAACACTTTGGTGAGAGCTTCCATGGTGTAGTGGTTAACGGACTTTCTGGTTGTTGGTTTGACTCCACCTGGAGCCATGATTTTCCATTGGGGCTGTATCAGAAAGGGCATCCAATGTAAAAGTCTTCCAAATCAAACATGTGGAGCTACCCGCCATGATGACCCCTTGTTGTGACAAGGGAACAGAAAGCAGCAATTTGGTGTTAAATGTGCTATATAACATCTGTAGTTATAGCATTGCATGATTATGCTAATATAGTTATACTATTCACCCTTTATTTATTATTATCACTCTTTGTAGTTACATAATTTATTAAAAGCAGTGATGATATGGCAGAAACATGCTTGTAATGTATTTTAATTTTTATGTACTTAAGCAAATACGTAATATTCTTCTCAATTAATTTCACCTGCTGTGTATTGTTCAAAAGCAGCTTCATGTGAAAAGCAAAAGTTCTTATGATTAAAAATGATTGAATATAAGAGCCCTTTGAATTGATTTATTTATATCACCTTATATGGTTCTGTATACACAAATTTGAGCTTTTCTTAAAGTATTCAGAATAGTATAAATTATAATATATTAGAAATTATTACTACATAAGGAGAGCTTGAAATTTTATTTATGCATTTTTTTCTGTTTTGGTTTAAACATTTTAGTTCCACATTCACTTTTCTCTTATAAAAAGAAGAGCTGTTATAAAATGACTGTAATTCCAATTCTGCAGTCATTAGTAAGAGAACTAAACATACAGAAACACACACAGGTCACATTGGTAATTACTCTGATTCATTTAAATACAAGCAAAACTTTGTACACCACTTGAATTCTTTCCGCTATTAGTTCTAATAGACTGATAACAAATGTTTATTTTGTTGATTAAAAAAGTTTACAAGTTTTACACACTTTTATATGCGCTCAAAATTTGCGGAGCTATTTTATTTGAAAACAGTTGTTAGTACATGTATATCCTACCCAGTACTACAATAGATTTAATGACATTACTAAAAAAGCAATTGTGGCAGATTGTGAAACTAATAACTGTCTAATGCAGGGGTAGGCAAACTACGGCCCGGGGGCCAGACCCGGCATGTTGGTCTTTTTAATCAGGCCCACTGAAGATTGGTACAGAATTGCCCAAATCAAATCATATCATAATTATGACTGATGTCAAGGATTCTGAGAATTGCTACAACAAACACCAGACTTCGATGCACTGGCAAAAACAACATTGTTCCCACTAAAAGTAAATGTATGTATCAACACTGCAATGCCTTTTTTATGTTTATGTTTGATATGTATGCATCTGGTGCTGGCCCGGCCCATCTTTCAAATTTCAAAAAGTCAATGTGGCCCCAGAGCCAAAATGTTTGCCCACCCCTGGTCTAATGTGTGTGTCTGTAGATTGATTCAAAGTATGTTAAACATCTTGTAAGCCTGTTTAATAAGTGGTTATAAATAATTCAGTTAGTGTTTCTTTCATACAAACAAAACATACAGAGAGACAGAGAAGGGTGTAGTAGGGGTCAACATACTGCCACTACTATATATTTGGAGCATGTCCTCACAGGATTTCACAGAAGAGAGACAGAGGAAGAAATCTCAGAGACAAAGACTGGTGTTATTATTTTTAAATGTAAGATTTGTCGTAAATACACAATATTGTGGATAACTGAAATGTGCCGGAAAAAAGCCAAATTAGAGTAAACTTAGAGTGAAATTATTTAAATGTTCCAGGGTCCTTTTGACCCTGTGTTTTGTTTATGCTTTGTTTTTCCTGTTCTGGGTTTCTTTTTTTGTGGGGTTAGGTGCTCAGGAACTTTGACACCTGCACCATCAAAAGCATCTTGCGTGGGAACATCACCACCTGGATGGGAAACTGCACTAAACAGGACTTCATGGCCCTTAAAAGGGTGGTTCATTCAGCTGAACGGACCATCAGAACCACCCTGCCCAACCTGCAGGACATTTACACCAAGCAGTGCAGGTTAAAGGCTCTGAAGATCCTAAAACAGCCCAACCACCTCGGACACTGTATAGTGTAAATTAGCTGTTTTTATTCTTCCTATTTATATAGTAATACTATTTTTTTTGAATGCAGGTGCAAAATACATTTCTCTGTGCATGTGACAAATAAATCTTATCTTAGCTTATCTTATCCTGGTTGGTCTTTCACCTTTAATTGAGAGCTAACTTGGACTCCTTAATGCGTCTGTGTAGGTTCTCAGTCATCCAGGTCATAGCAGTCTGTGGAGCTTTAAAAAAGTGACTGGACTTCTTTAAATTTCTTGAAGATGTATCACCTCCGATTCAAAAGGCTTCTTCAGCTCTCAAACCAAGGTCTATGGAATTATATTTAGGTCAAAAGTCACGCGTGAGCGAAAACACAATCTGCACGAGCAAAAACATAATCCACTCAAATAATTTAATTTCACTGGCGCAGGAATGCATTCACATTCACTCAATGAATTTCCGCGCACGTAGAACTTAGCAGCCACGCGCACAAAGAAGCCAATGCACAGGTGAGACTGTCTGCTATGCATGTGCTGCAGCAGTTTCAGGCACCCCCGGGTGACTCTTTGCGTGGAACAAAATTCTACGTGAGCAAAGAAACTGACTTTTGACCACTCTGGGTGGAGCCCAAAGGATTCACAAGCCCTCACACGATTGGTCACTTTTAAATCGATCACACCCACAGGATGAGGGCCTTAACCTTGACCTAAATATAATTCCATAAAGGTCTCTGCTCCTTTTGGTGGGTAAACTGAAGTTATCTAGTTGCTTTTTTTCAAGCTTCAGAGAATCCTTAATGCCTTTTATTAAAATACAGTTTAAAATTTTTGGAATAATTAACAAAAATTTTAAATTTGGCAAACAAATAAATGCTGTGCTCAAGAGCAGTTTGTTACAGCTCACAGTGACGTCAGGACTAAAATCTTGTCTAAAACCATCAGATTAGTAAAGGGGTGTGCTTAATGTCTAAACAGGAATAGTGCAATGCATCCAGTCCTCTCTGTGATTTGTGTGAACTGGATCCGGCGTACCACGACCGCTGACGTACGTCCATCACTATCAGCGAACTGTTTTGGCTAGGAGCTGGGATTTGGCTCCATAATGCCCTGACCCTCTCATCTCCGTGGCACACCCGCCCACCCCCCCCTCCTTACCCAACCATATTGCTATCCTGGCTTTAAATGTGCTATATGCTAAATGTGACATCGAAGAACAACATGCCACTGACTGGCCAGGGAGTGTCGTCACTAGCGGAATCATGAGAGCGACTCTATCACCAGAATCAACCGTGCCATTTTTAAAACCTGACAGCAAGAAACTGGAGTCACACAAACCAACACTGTGGTCAAACAAGGAGGTGCAGACATTTCTGTGCTTGGTGGGAGATGAGATGAGAAATGAGAAAGTTGATCATGAGGTCTGTGTGCTAATTGCTGCTCACGGGTACCGTCACACAACACAGTGTAGACGAAAGCTAAAACACTTTGAGTCGCATACAAATTATGTCACGAGACTTCTGCTTGCTTTGCTATATGGACTCCACCAGACCTTCTAGATGTCCTTATAGCTGTGAGGCAGTAGTGCTAACCACCACACTTTCACGCTCAGCTCCCTCTTTACCATGACAGACCCGTGCAGCATCTGCAGTAATGCAGATGCTGCCCCAACCCATCTGTCAATCTCCCATTCCCTTCTCCCGTGACTCATGAACAAGACCCCAAGATACTTGAACTCCTCCACCTGGAACAGCAACTCATCCCTGAGCTGGAGTGGGCACTTCACCCTTTTCTGGCTGAGGACCATGGCCTCAGACTCAGAGGTAAGTCATCTCCCACATCCCCAGACTCCGTCCTCTACAGTAGGAGTGTCAGTGAGATTAAGGAGGTCCTTGGACATCCTTAATGGTCCCCTGCCACCTGATCCAACTCACCACCAGGTGGTGATCAGTTGACAGCTCAGCTCCTGTTTTCACCCAAGTGTCCAGAACATATGGCCTCAGATCTGATGATACTATTACAAAATTGATCATCAACGTGTGACCTAGGGTGTCCTGGTGCCACATGCACTTTTGGACATCCTTACGTTCAACCATGGTTTTTGTTATGGACAAACTGTGGTTTGCACATAAGTCTAATAACAAAAGACCATTCAGGTTCAGGTTCAGTGTTAGGTTTAGGATTATCGGTCTGCCAGGACCTCTGACCTTGGCCACCGCCTAACACACATTGCACTCGACCCCTACGATGCCTCCTATGGGTGGTGGGCCTAAAGGAGGACATGACAGCAGATATAATAACAAAATTCCATATTTTTACATGAACCTTTTATTCTGTCTATGGTGATGAGAGAGTGAACCAAGCTGATTAAAATGACTTTTCTTCCGCCTGTTTTTTAAGATAAATATGGTCAGCACTGGCATGTGTTCATATTCATCGGTCCACTCGATTAGTGAGGCTGCAATGATGTTTGCGTAGGTTCCCTCTGTTATTAGTTTATCACATGGTGGTTTACCTTACAGTCCTTCTTTTTTATCATGCAAATTGCATATTTGAATTAAAATAAGTGATAGTGAGAGGCAGAGGGAGGCTGCAGTCACAGAGGAAAGACACAGAGGGAGGAAAACCAGAGACAAACACTAGTAAGATTAATATTTATTATTATATTTTATATAAACTTTTAACACAGCATTATGTTAAATGAAATATCATCCCTTTAGAATTATAAGGTTCTATCTGACATTTTTGACGCAACTGACTTATTGCCATGTTCTTATTTGTTGACCGCTAATCAACAATATTTGAGGTTTTTTTTTTCAATTATATACAACTTTGTTCATTTTATTCACAAGGTTCTATCTGCAAAATCAAGCTTTAACTTGGTATTATAAGGTTCTATTATTTAATATCAAAAAACTGGTCAGAATGCAGATATGACCTTATAATTCTAAATGGATGATATAGTGTGGGTGACAGAAATTCACCAAAAAGCAAAACAAAAAATGGTGTTTGGACCATTATTTTGGGCACTGTTTTCCTGTATTTTCCAACAGTAAGTAGGAAAACCACTAATCAAATAAGAGGATTTACTGTGGACTACTTACTGTGGGTCCATAACGGATCTCTAAAAAAATCTAAAAATCTCAAAAAAAGTAATTATCTTGAGTTGCTTGGGTTAAAATATTTGAGGAAAATATGTTGTATGGTGACAGGACACCAAACAACACATTTTAGGAAGGATATTTTTATAATTATTTTATAAATAATACTTAAGTTACATTATGAATAAAAATTTAAAGTGTGACATTTACAGCAAAGCAGTCTCAAATCTTCCAAATTATTATAATGTTAACATTATTAATAAACTGAATTGTTTTGCTATAACATTAAAAAGTTGCCTATTTACATCAGGGGTGGACTACAGCACCAAATCACAACAAACAGTCACCTCAAGGTGCTTTATATTGTAAGGTAAATACCCTACATTAATTAAGGAGAAAACAATTGACAAGAATCAAAATGACCCTCATGAGCAATCACTTGGGAAGGAAAAACTCATTTTTAACAGGAAGAAACCTCCGGTAGAACCAGGCACAGTGAAAGGGTAGTCATCTGCCATGACCGGTTGGGGCTTTCAAGTGGATAATCCAGTAAAAGCAATGCAGAGTAAACCATTATTATTATTATTATCATCATAATTATGCCTTTCAAATTTTCATCTTTTATTAGTGCAAGATGTACATCTATTTTCTAAAATGATTGCATTACTGAGCCATTTATCAAAACATGGAAAAATGTCTCATTTATGCAATTTAAACAATAGGTTTCAATTTGTCAGCTGCCAGTCTATCATTAGAAAGACATAAACAGAAACAAAACACATTTAGTGTAATTTGGTCCTGGTTTTCTGTACACAATATCACAATATAATATAAAGAGTGTCTATCCATGTGTTTTTAAAAAATGTTGAGAAAACGACAGCATCTTAACCTTTAAATGTTCCACTACTCTACGTTTAGATCTGTGTTCAACAAAAACATCCAAACATATACTTAATAACAAACTCAGAATAAAAAACAGAAGTCACAAGAGACTCAGGGAACAATCCCGCTTTAGAACAGAGAGATTTAGTTTAATCAGTATGATTGTGTTTTTCACTTCCAGAGATGCCTGTTAACACCAGTCTGAATTACTCACATCTTCTGAAACCCCCTTCCTCCATCGATCTCTACAGTGGTTTAGACATTTATTGCATACTTGATAGACCAGGCTCCATCATCTTCATCACGTTCAGCATCACCAGCATCTTCCTCCTCCTTCCTCTCTGCATCCTCATCCTCTACCATTTTCTCCAAGAATGGTGGCAAAAGCGCTCCACCTCCTCGGCAGTAATGATGAGTCACTCTGACAGCTTCACCTGCCACATGGTCATCATGGAGCTGATTGGTGTCTTTGGACGTATTCTCTGCTTTGGTGGTATGTTCAGGGAAGAGTTCAATGTATTATTAGTGGGGAGCTTCCTTTATTTTGTTACAGAATATGGACAGATTTTCTTCCACATTATTACCTGTGTGGAGCGCTACCTGGCTGTTGTTCATCCCATCATGTACCTGAGCCTGAGAGAAGAAGAGGGATCAGAATCAGAAACATCATCATTGGGTGTGTTTGGGTGATGTGTTTTGCACTGACTAGTCTTGTGATGTTACAATTCATAATGGTAGATATCTCCCTCTTGATGTTATCTGTAACTATCATCTCCTTCTGCAGCCTTTCTGTTCTCTGTGTTTTGATTCGTCCAAGCCCAGGAGAACAGGGTGGGAATGAACAAATTAAACTCAGGGCATTTTACACTATTCTGGCCATACTGGTAGTCCTGCTGATAAGGTTTGTTTGGAATCTGGTTTGGGCTTTCATATATGTGACAAACAATGTTACCAGTTGTGTGATTGTGACATGTAGTGAATGGATTAATCTGCCCAGCAGTCTGGTGTTACCTCTGCTGTTTCTATATAGAACACCGAAATTAAGAGCTTAATAATCACTCCAAACTACTTTGACAGACATGCATTATTAATATAGTTATATCATACAAATGTTTTATAGCATAACAAAAGTTACTGGACCAAAGATAGCAGATTTATAATTGTCATTTAGCATCTCCAGAGTTTAGTGGCAATACTCAGTGCTGAAATTTTGTTTCTCATAATACATTCAGATTTAAATGTGAGGTTAGTGCCACCATCCTTAAAGAAGCAAAATTAAAAACCAAATCTTTTGTTTGTTCATTAAACTCCATTGTAAGTCCTAAAGCATCTTAAACAACCTGCAAGAAATTTCAGGAATGTCTGGGTAAGGTTTAAAATATTACAGGAAATATTTTAACTTTTACCTTTGTTTATCAGCCTCCATTTATTTGGTCATTTGATAATTTTGACCAATGTTCCTTTGTCCTGTTGTCAGATTTAGTTTCTCATGTGATGTGTTCCACTTCTGTGACAGATGCAAATGTGAGGCACACAGTAGTCCAGCCACCCTTGAAGAAGCAAAATCTGACACTATTGACCATGTTTTACTCATGGGAAAACTGTGTAGGAGTCAATTTAATTTTAAAACCAGGACTTTGAATTAACAATGAACAATACTACTCTGTGTCAGTAGTTACAGCATCTGGAATTCCACGAGAGTCGATCTTGGAGCCTGTTTTCTTTGGACATACTGCCTCAAGATGAAATAATTTCTATGCCGATGACTTACATTCATTTTGGATGTACAGTACCAGTCAAAAGTTTTGACTGATACTGTACAACTGTATTTACTTTTGAATATGAGACCTCACTGTTCCATACAAAGGCTAAATGATCAGATTACTGACTGGGACATAAATAAGGGATGACATTACTCCAATTTTATCAGTCTTGCACTGACTCCCAGTTCATTAGAGAATCATGTGCATATAATCCATATTTCAGGTGGATCTAACTCATGCATCACAGGATTGTGATGATATATTTCCACCATCCACTCTTACATTGTCACGTTATTTTTGTAGTTACATAATTTAGTAAAAGCAGTGATTATTCCATGGCAGAAACATGCTTTATTCAAATTTATAATGCTATTATATAACAATGTATTTTTATTTTTATGTACTTTGGTAGGCAAACATGTAATATTCAGTTAATTTCACTTCCTGTATGTATATGTCTTGAAAACAGCTTCTTGTAAATAGCAAAAGTTCTTATGATTAAACAATGATCAACCAATAAAGCCTTTTGAATGCATTAATTTATATAACTTTACATGGTTTTGCACACACAAAGTTTATTTCTCCCTAAAAATATATAAGTATTCATAATACTGTGGTTAGAATTGTAAATCATCATTACATGGCATCCAGAAAATTTGATTTATGTCATTTTATCTGTTTTGGTTTAAACATTTTATTTCAAAATTCACTTTTCTCTCATTATAAATAAACAAGCTGCAGCAGAGGGATTGTAATTCCAAAGCTGCAGTCACTAGTCAGAGAACCACATACAGAGACACACACAGTTTCCACATTGGTAATGACTGATTGATTTGAATACGAGCAAAACTTTGTCTGCAAATCATTGTCTTTTAATTCTAATAGACTGATAACAACTGTTGTTGTTTTTTTAAGATCATTTTTTTTGGATAATGAAGATTAACAGGAAAGTGTGTGTGTGTGTGTGTGTGTGTGTGTGTTGTGGGGGGACTGCACCATGGCCATGTGGTACATATGGTCACCTGCTCCCCAGCACACTTAAAATAGTTTATGTTGTTGTTAACAATGTTAAGTTTACAAGTTTTACACACTTTTATACAGTACCAGTCAAAGGTTTGGACACTGTATGTGCTTAAAATTTGAAGAGATACTTTACTTGGAAACAATTGTTAGTATATGTATATCCTACCCAGTACTACAATAGATTTAAACAAATTTATATGACAACAATTGTAGCAAAGTCTGAAATTAATAAGTGGTATTACTGATGAGTGGTCTCTCTTTGATGTGCAGCCCTAATGTATGTGTCTGTAGATTAATTCATAGTATATTAAACTTCCTGTAGGCTTATTTATTAAGTGACTATCAATACTTCAGTTAGTGAGCATTGGTTTTTATATTAATGAAATGTATAGAGATACAGAAAGAGGTGTAGTAAGGGTCAACATACAGCCAATATTATATATCTGGAGTAAAAGACCCACATGATTCCACAGAGGAGAGATACAGAAGAAGAACGTTCAGAAACAAAGACTGGTGTTATCATTTTTAAATGTAAACACTGTCATAAATGGACAATATTGTGGCTAACTGTGCAGGAAAAAAGTAATTATAGTAAGGTTAAAGCAACTGTAAGTTCCAGCTAGTACCATGTTTTACACATCAGTGTTGTACCCCTCTCCTGACCACTTCCATACACACTGACGATGAGTTGAACCAAAATTTTCAAATTTGGATTCATTCCTCCATTAGGCCTGTTGCCACATGTTCTTCAGTCCAGTTCTTGTACAATTTGGCATTACAAAGTCATGTACCAAATATTTGGTACACAACATTGTTGTCATAATCTTGAATTTTTACTGCGTTTTTCATGTTTGTTGTCCCCCCTGCCCCTCATTCACACAAGACAAAAGACAAAAGAACACATGTAGCAATGGCCTGTTTCACATTTTTCTCATCCAAAATAATCGTAAGACATATGACTCCAATAAACATTTTGCTATGTGAGAAAATTGTGAAAAGAGACATTTGCAGGAGTATCATTGATCCTGTTTTCTATATCTTTAGTTCCCTGTCTGCTTTAGTTGATTGGGAATACAACAGAGAATTAACAACCCTTCTGTTTCTCCAGTGTTGTGTCAATGTTTGTTTATCTTCTGTCTCTGTGTCAGGTTTGTATAACTTCACCTGGGTCTCAGTCTTAGACATTTCCTGTCCTTTTTTGATAGTTTCTAGTCTTGTGTGTTTTGGGTTTAGATCTGTTCCCCTTGTCTCTTTATCTGTGATGAGTTTCAGCTGCTCTCCCACTGGTTGTCTGTTCCTTCATTATTCTGTGTGTGTATATATATTGTATCAGTCTGCCCTCGTGCTTTGTCGTGAGCTCCCTCATAGCTGTGCCTCTCTTTGTGGTATGTTTTGAGTGTGTTCAGTATATACCTCAGCTGTCAATGAATCCCTTCTTGTCTCCACTAACTTCCACTTCCCTATAGCCATGAATTGTCTCATCTCAAGACCAGACACTTTCATCATCACTATATTCAATATTAACATCTTATTCCTCTCCCTCTCTGCGTCCACACCTTCAACCAGAAATCACAAGAGACTCAGGGGAGCAATCCCTGTTTTCAAACAGAGAGATTTAAATTTAATCAGTATCATTGTGTTTTTCAGTTGCAGAGATGCCAGTTAACACCAATTTGAATGATTCACTTCTTCCAGTACTCCTTTCCTCCATAGAGCTCTACAGTGGTTTAGACATTTATTGCATACTCTTTAGACCAGGCTCCATCATCTTTATCACACTCAGCATCACCAGCATCTTCCTCCTCCTTCCTCTCTCCATCCTCATCCTCTACCATGGTCTCCAAAAATGGTGGCAAAAACGCTCCACCTCAGCAGTAATGAGTCACACTGACAGCTTCACCTGTCACATGGTCATCGTGGAGCTGATTGGTCTCATTGGACGTATTCTCTGCTTTGGTGGTATGTTCAGGGAAGATTTGAATATATTAATAGTGGGGAGCTTCCTTTATTTTGTCACCTGGTATGGACAGTCTTTCTTCTACATTCTTACATGTGTGGAGCACTACCTGGCTGTTGTTCATCCCATCACGTACCTGAGCCTGAGAGAAGGAAGAGGGATCAGAATCAGAAACATCATCATTGGGTGTGTCTGGCTGCTTTGTTTTGCAGGGCCTAGTCTTGTGATGGTACAAATCACAATCATAGATGTCTGCCTCATGATGTTATCTCTAACAGTCATCTCCTTCTGCAGCCTTTCTGTTCTCTGTGTTTTGATTTGTCCAAGCCCAGGAGAACAGGGTGAGAAGAGGGAGAGGGCTGACCAAACAAAACTCAGGGCATTTTACACTATTCTGGCCATACTCATAACAAGTTTCAAAAGAGTCAGCCTACGAATAGGGGAAGAGTAGGGGTTAAGACCAAAAATCCATCTCCCCTGTTTTGTAGAGCCTCTCTCAAACAATATTTGTGCCAGTTTCAGAAGATTTGAAATAGAAATGACCAAGGAGTTAGCAACAAGTTGGTGGATGCTGGACGGATGCTGGACGGATGCCAGACGGCTTTTATCGGATAAGCTCCACTGACTGTTGTCTGTTTGTCAACAGCGGAGCTAAAAATTTAGACATCCCACTGTGTTTTTAATAAGTACAAAATGGAGGTTTGGTCTTCTACTTTTAATTGGGAGCTAACCTTCCTTAACCCATTTTATTAAAATACAGGTTAAAAATCTTGGGATAATCTTAGACACAAATTTGAAAATTAACAAACAAATAAATACTGTGGTCAAGAGCAGTTTGTTCCAGCTCAGAATGATCTCCAGACTAAAATATTTTCTAAAACCCATCAAATTTGGAAGGGGGCATAGTTTTGTTAATGTCTAGACCAGTGGTTCCCAAAGTGTAGGCTAGGGCTGCAGTAAAAATTCAGTTTGAAATTACTCACAACTATGTATAGTTACATATTCATATAAATGCATTTATTAATATAAAGTGAAACTGGTAATAGGAAGTCATTAGTTTGTGACATTGCTCATTACTGTGACCTAAATTTAATGCTCTTGGATTAAAGTTTGTGTCCCAGTGCAAAGTGGTCACATATTGGCATTAGCACTTCACCTATGACTGGATAGTATAAACAATTTATAGCCAACGGCCAGTGTTGTTTATGGTTTTTGAATCAAATTTTCAAGGAAGTACTTCACTTTTTCTTGTATTTTGATGAGAGTGAAGACAGGCTTCTAGCCAGGAAAATTTCACAGGCCGGTGCTATCGCTCGACTGTGGGGGGAAGGGGATCCCATGGGGTTTTCTGGTTTTTAAGAGGCACTCTTAACTTTGGGAACCACTGATCTAGACTATAGCCTCTGAAAGTGAACTTCAGTACATATTTTATACTGTTGACCATAATATTTTATTACAGAGGTTAGAGCATGTCATGGGTATTAAAAGGTGCTGTGCTGCAGTAATTTGAATCATATCTAACAGACTCCAATGTATTCGTGTAAATGGAGAATCTTCACACATAAAGGTTAATTATGGAGTTCCACATGATTCTGTGCTAGGACCAATTCTGTTTACACTATAGAAGCTTCTCTTAGGTAGTATTATTAGAAAGCATTGCAAACATTTTCAGTGTTATGCAGATGATACCCAGCTTTTTTTATTCATGAAGCCAGATGACACACTCCCTAGCACAAGTTAAAAGTAGCTTACTATTTTAAGTAACTAACTGAAAGTAGCATGCTGGTGTTAAATGTGCTCAATAAATAAAATGTACTTACTTACTAATTGTTTAGGGACCAGTATTGTACCAGAAATATGCAAACTGCAGAAGTTGGGTATTGACAATACTTCAGCTGAATCTAACTCATGAACAACAGGTGTACCATCCACTCTTATACTCTCTTTATTAGATCTCTTTGTAGTTACATAATTTAGTAAAAGCAGTGATGATCCCATGCTTTATTCAAATTTATAATGGCATTATATAATGTATTTAGATTTTTATGTACATTGGTAAGCAAACATTTAATATTCAGTTAAAACAGCAAAGTACTTATGATTACACAATGATGAAACAATAACACCTTTTGAATTGAAGCATGTATATGACTGATTGATTTGAACAGAAGCAAAACTTTGTCTGCAATTCACTTGAATTATTTCCTCTTTTAACCCCAGTAGTCTAATAACATAAACATGTTGTTGATAACAATGATAAGTTTATAAGTTTTACATTCTTTTGTGTGTGCTTAAAGTTTGCACAGCTACCTTACTATTGGTAGTATATGTATGCCTACCCAGCACTACAATAGATTTAAACACACTCGTAAAAGAGCAATTGTGGGAAATTATGAAACTATCAAGTGGTGCTATTGATGGGTAGTGTTTTTTTTATGTGCAGCCCCAAGTGCGTCTCTGTACTGTAGATTAATTAATAATGCTGACATTTTCTTGCCTTATGGCAATTTGGTAGCATAATAAGTGAGCTAATCTGGGGCTAAAACATAAAAGCCAGCATGTGCAAAAACCAGTTTTTGTAATAGCCATTTGAAGTTGATTCCAAAAGCATATCATTTTCAATAGACTTTCATGTTTAAGGATATTTTCACACCAGTGCTGTTTGGTCCATTAAAATTGTAAATCATCACTAAACTACACCCGTAGGTGTGACTAGAATAACACAGACCACACTGTTTGTGACTGTGATTTGGATACAAGCAAAACTTTGTCTGCACATCATTTGAATACTTTCCTCTTTTAATCCGAATAGACCGATTACATTAACTGCAGGTGGACAGACATTTTTGAAAACAATGTTAAGTTTTACACATACTTAAATGCGTTTAAAATCGTTTGAGGTCCTTTAACTGCAACGTGATTTTAAATGACGTCATTTCATGTTACACTTGTATAGATTCATCAGGTGGTTATCCGTATGCCAGTTTGTGATTGTGTGTTTGTTTTGTATAGTTGATTTTATATTTTCTAAAATGTTGATTTCAATGAGGCTTTGGCTTAAAAAAAATGACATTCCACAGATTTTATGAATAAGGATTAATTTACTGATTAGTGTAAAATTGGACATAATACATTACGTGTTGTTCTCTGAGTCGAACTCTGTTGAGATCATTATGATTATAAATACACTGCTCAAAAAAATAAAGGGAACACTCAAATAACACATCCTAGATCTGAATGAATGAAATATTCTCATTGAATACTTTGTTCTGTACAAAGTTGAATGTGCTGACAACAAAATCACACAAAAATCATCAATGGAAATCAAATTTATTAACCAATGGAGGCCTGGATTTGGAGTCACACACAAAATTAAAGTGGAAAAACACACTACAGGCTGATCCAACTTTGATGTAATGTCCTTAAAACAAGTCAAAATGAGGCTCAGTATTGTGTGTGGCCTCCACGTGCCTGTATGACCTCCCTACAATGCCTGGGCATGTTCCTGATAAGGTGGCAGATGGTCTCCTGAGGGATCTCCTCCCAGACCTCCCAGCATTCACCAACTCCTGGACAGTCTGTGGTGGATGGAGCGAGACATGATGTCCCAGATGTGTGATGTTGCAGAGGCGTGTTAACCAAGACAGCCCTACAACATCCAGAGCCTTCAGGAACTCAGGAACTCAGGGTGAATCTTGTCCACCCCAGGGGCCCTGCCACGAAGGAGTTGTTTAACCACCTCAGTGACCTCACCCCCAGTGATGGGCAAGTCAGTGAGATTAAGGAGGTCCTCAAAGTATTTCTTTCTCACCGCCTGACTGTAGCCTCATTAAGTTGAGGCAATGCCCACTTGCCACACCATAGCCTCTTTCCCCTTCCAGGTTGCCTGATGGATTGCCAGAATCACTTCGAGGCCATCCAAAAGTCTTTTTCCATGACCTCAATGAACTCCTCCCACACCCAAGTTTTTGCTTTGTGTGTTCAGCCGTGTTCTGCTTGGCCTGCTGGTACCCATCAGCTGCCTCTGGAGTCCCACAGGTTAACCAAGCCCGTTAGAACTCCATCTCATTGTCCTCTTCACCTCTGGTGACCACAATCTGGTTCAGGGATTACCACCATGACAGGCACCAACCACCTTGCAGCCACAGCTCTGAGCAGCAGCCTCAACAATAGAGGTGTGGAACATGGTCCATTCAGACTCAATGTCCTTAGTCTCCCTCACAATGTGTCAAAGTTCTGCCGGTGGTGGGAGTTGAAGATCTCTGCCAGGCATTCCCCAGTGCACCCTCACAACACATT
>JAMQGT020000318.1:0-10316 GCA_024447675.2 Pterophyllum scalare | reverse complement strand
TGAACATAAACCACACCAACCGCATACAGGCACTTGCACAGACAGATTAGCATACCACACAAACAGCCGCAGATATAACATGAGGCAATGATTATTATTTTCTCACTGATCCATTCAATAACTGTAGCTAGAAATGCATATAAAGAATCTACAGCACTGAACAGGCCAATCACAGTGGCTTACATCACAATAGCTGCATCCACTGGGATGTGTAGTTACATTACCAGGGAGGTGCACATCAGCGTTACAGCATAGGGTTTCAAAGTAGTTAGTGGTTATGGAACAGTTATTCATCTGGGAAGTTTATATAAGTCTCATTTCAGCACCTGACACACACCAGTTGTTTATTTATAGAACATATTTACAACAGATTTCCAAAATATTTCTAAAATTTGACACACAGCTGATAAAACATAGTCAGAAAACATTGAAAATATGAAATTTTATTTTGATTAATACAAAAAAAGAAAATTGGAAATATCACACATGAGCCAGTGAAAGCATTCAGACTTAAGTTCTTTGACAGCACAGCATCTGAACTAATTTGATCTGAGTGATTTTGACTTGTTATGATTCATCTGAATTGTAATGTCTCCTATTAACACATGAATATTGAAATGTTCATATTCTAAAAGAGTGCTAAAATAGGGATGGAAATAGCAGAAGAAAGAACATTTATATGTAGAAATTCACACATTATAAAGACAAATTCACTGGCAGACTAATTGAGGCAATGTAATTTTTCAATTAAATATAATTTATTTTCCAAGGCACCGCTTTCTTCCTCTGATTCAAATATAGTTCTTTATGATAAATTCAATCAAATGGTACTTTGCAGTTAAACACTAGATATAATGTTCTCATAAAAAATTTAAGAGACAAGAAATTTGTCATTTACACATTCATCTTAGTGACCAAATATGGTTACACAATTAAGCCATGCTATTAGTGATTAATGAGACTTAGTAGAGCACCCATTCCTTCATGCAGAAGATATTGCAGGATGTACATTGGCACTTCAAAAAAACACAACATATGGCAACATGACAGACATGTCTAAATATGTATTTTTCTGGTCCACATGTATAATAAAGTTGTAGTGCTTAACTGACTTATTGGCATTAGAACAAGGATCTTAAGTAAGTCAATGCAATGCCTTCTCGTGAGAGATGAATGTCAGTGAGCTTTATAATATTTCTAAAGCTATGTCATACAGTGACATGCAGAGTAAAGTCTTGTAGTTTTTTCAACTGACTGTCAGAGGAAGATGGTGAAACCAATAGTGATTTATATCAGCTATTTGTCATAGCTTAAACATGTTTACCCCACAGAATAAAATCCTATGAATTTCTTGTAAAGGTATGACTTTGCCTTATCTAAAAAACAAAACAAAACAAAAGAAAAAAAATCAAGACAGGTATATCTCTGTGAAAAGTGCACAACAGGGACATAATTAATGTTCTGAATGAAGTCTTCAAAGCCCACAAAATAAGCTTCTTATGAACTTATGTAAATGAATACTGTATGTCTCTGCAGAGGATAGAGACTGACATTCTTCATTTGTATTAGTCATTTTTGGTTTAGGGGTGTATTACAGGCTAAAGAATTTTGCTTTTGTAACTTTTTCAGTTTTCAAATATTTCCTGAAGTTGTAGAGATTATCTCTAATGTTTAATCGCAGCTTCAAAAAAGTATTGAAATCTTGTCCATAACAGTGTGGATTTCTGTAAAGAAGCTTTTAATGCAGAGAAAAAAATTGAGCTTAGTTATTGATGCATGCTTTTTTTAAAAAAAATTAATTTACGTATTTATATAGTGCAAAGTATCTCTTGGAGGGACAATAAAGTGAAATAAATTTTAATAGAGAAGAGGAAAAAAACAAAAGTCTTATGTGTGAAGAGAAAAGGGCAGTCAGGGACATGGCATGGAGCCAGTGATCCTCGATACTCCCACTTGCATATCAGCTTCCAAACTAGATCCCATTGGACAGCAATGATCCAACCACAGAATGGTAACAAATCTGCTCATAAGGGAGTCTGTCATGGTGACCTGTGGGCTAGGTGACCTGCAGAGTCAATGGATCAAGGTCAAGAGGGAAAGATGAGGAAAGTGCCAGAGAAGTAAAACAGGAGGTTAGCTGGAGAGCATGTTTGTCTTCCAAGATGTTGCCCAACTTTTTTCCATATTTAGGCACACCATAATATGAAGGCGAGAAAATACATGCAGTACTTTTAGGATCACTGGGATGATGTGTAAAATGTATTAATATCTGAAATCTGATGTAAATTGAACTTTCTCGATTTTATACTGCATATATTATTTGCTACAAATGACTTGCCTATGACTCATATGATGCAAGAGGTTTGACATTTGTGTTACAGCAGAGAGTAAATCAGTTTTGACATTAACACATGCCATTCACTACAGACCAGTCAATTACTGAGCTGTCAATTAAAACACTAATGTAAAATGAGGGAAATCTCAGCAGTGTTTTATCTAATCTCGATCCAGATTGTTCAGCTGGTTGTTAGTTTCTTACATTGTAGTACCCCCATACCCCGACTCCACCCCTCAGAGCAGTTGTTTTTAAATTCAGATTGCATGCACACATTATGAAGCCGCTGGAAAAAAAATTACAGCTGTTTTGCAACTTAAAACAAAAAGAGAGTATTATACTCCCATGGCTATATAAATTATCACACAATTTTGCTTGTTTTGCTCATTCTTCTACAACAGGTGCTCATTATCATAGTGATGTTTCTCTGTGTTTCCCAACGGTGCATCAAACAGAAGAGAAAACAATGACCCTCATTTGTTTAGACATCAATTGTATCATCAAATTCATATTGTAAATTAAACTTGTTGCAGGAATTCTTAGGTAACACAACCTGGTCCTGTGTCAAATACACAAATAAATAAACAATCATAACCTCACAAGGTATTTTGGGGTGATCAGCTCACATATTTTGCATTTTTATAAATATGTCACAGTAGCACTGCTGTAGTAGTTATACTAACAGTATGTACATAATATGGTACAACACAAAGAACAGAAATCATGATGATTTGCAGTGCCCATAACTACAAAAGCAAAAACCATTTTCAAATTCAGGAGCTACATTCAAAGGACCAGTTTTCACTATTTTCCTTCATACTGAAAGTACTTAACAAAACTTGGTCAGCACTTCATAATAAAGATTTAAACTTTGCTGCACACTTCCTATATATAGGATGAATAGGATCTGGGGTCCAGAATTGCTGAATGACGAGACCAATCAAAAAGAAAATACTATGATTACAACAAAATATTTCTCATTAGCACAGATAGTATCACTGTAGTAAAAACAGGCAAGAAATTATCAGGATGACATATGAGACGCTACCTGAGATTATTTCATGCACGTTCATATTTCAAAATATTTTTCCTCTCTCCAATTTTGATACTGAAAGCCTAGAAAATGTTGGAGAGAACTATCTATGCCACAAAGGCACAAAGCTTTCCAATTCACTCTTACTTCTGTGCTGATCCTCAAGCACAGCTGACATGTGTATAAGTCTTCACCATTTTATCAGAGTCTGACATTTTCTATTGAACTGGTACAAATGGCATTTCCCCAGACAACTTGTTAACTTTTAAAGGTTGATAGATTCGATACACACCCGCATCAAATAGGCAGTGGATCATGCTGAAAAACAAAGCTTTGAGATTAGCTGCTGTCAACTTGAGGATGAGATGTGCGAGTCTGAGTAGCAAAATGTGAAAACTATTCATAAGGTGACATGGAACATATTGATCCAGAAGCATTTATTGGAAAGAAACCCCTAATTTGCAGTTCCCAGCTGCACCTGCTGCTGTCTTTGTCCTGTGACTGAAGTCTACAAGCACTTTGACATTACTGTTTTCCCAAGTGACTTTGATTTGTATAGTGTCACACTATACTGTAATGGGAAAGTGTGTCAGGTTGAAAAAATGATGCAAACATAATCTCACCTGCAGGAAGGACAAAATTGCTTCTTCATATTCTCAAAATGATTAGCAATGAAATAATTTACCCTTCAAGAATACATTAAAGATGATTACAACTTTTATGGTTATAGAGAGAGCAGTATCATTAGGGAGCCATATGGAAAGTCATTCTCCTTGAGGTTCTGAGGTCATTTCATGTACAAGTCTAGGTGTGTCCATGTTGGGTATGAGTACAAAAATAATTGCAAACCCAAAGGTCAAAAAGGGTGAAATGAAGTTTCCTAGTAAGAATTAAAACTGCACAATTTTATACAGTGACCCATCCCTCTCTTTTAATTTGAGATTATGGTGTAGAGGAGAAATAAATTTACCTTATTGCAAGACTTATCTGAAAGTGACCTACTCATAATCTCCCACTACTCTTTTTTCAGTAGGGCTTTCTCTACTGTCTTTGAAAAGGGCTTTATGAAATTGAAGATAATAGTACATTCAAAATATTCCATACAGCAGAAACTATCCATTACCAAAGCAATGTACTGTCATGTTTCCAAAAAAAAATTTTAATTTTTCACATAGTTTTATAAATTTGTGGGACTGTTGATTATGGATATTAAACTGGCTTTATATAAATACAAGAACATACTCAAACTTTTTTTAATCACAGGGAAATTTATGCTGCTAACACTGAAAAACTCACACAGAATATCATAATAGGCACATGAGTTTAATAACCGTCTCCTCCAACAACTAGGGGTGCTCAGTGGGCCTTACTTCGTTCTCAGAATCACTTGCTACTTTCCGTTCCATTTGCTCGCACTGATTTAGGAAAAAAGGCTTTTGTTTACTCTGCGCCCTCCTCATGGAATAGGTTATAGAAAGATTGGAAACTGACGGAGTTAATTTCATTGAGTGCCTGTAAATCAAAACTGCAAACTTTTGTGGCTGATTCCATAACTTGTACTTGTTTTACTTAATTTATGCAATTTCAATTATTTTATGTCTTTGAACATGTATTTTAACTATGTAATTTTTATAATGGTGTTTTACTTATATTCTGTTGCTGCCTATCTTGGTCAGGACACCCTTGAAAAAAAGATTTGCAATCTTAATGGGAACTTCCTGGTTTAATAAAGTTTCAATAAATAACTAAAAATAAAATAATAGGTTGAAAAGTGTCAAGGTACAGCAGTGTGGCAGACAGGATGTGGACCCAAAATCAGACTTGCATAAACTCAAAGGCAGCTTTAATATCTAAATAATTATATAGCTAAAACCTCAAATGCCAGCTGTGAGGATTAAACTCTGGAGGCAACAGTGATTTTTAGTATTATTAGAAAGCATTGCATCAATTTCCATTGTTATGCAGATGATACTCAGCTTTATCTATCCATGAAGCCAGATGACACACATCAGTTAGTTAAACTGCAGGAATGTCTTAAAGACATAAAGGCCTGGATGACCTCTAATTTCCTGCTACTAAATTCAAATAAAACTGAAGTTCTTGTACTCGGCCCCACAAATCTTAGAAGCACAGTGTCAAACCAGATACTTACTCTGGATGGCATTACTTTGGCCTCCAGTAACACTGTGAGAAATCTTGGAGTCATTTTTGAGCAGGATATGTCCTTCAATGCACATATTAAACAGATATGTAGGACGGCTTTTTTACATCTGCGCAATATTTATAAAATTAGAAACATCCTTTCTCAGATTGACGCTGAAAAGTTAATCCATGCATTTATTACTTCTAGGCTGGACTACTGTAATTCATTATTATCAGGCTGTCCTAAAAACTCCCTGAAAAGCCTTCAGCTGATCCAAAATGCTGCAGCTAGAGTACTGACAGGGACTAGAAAGAGAGAGCGTATTTCTCCCATATTGGCTTCTCTTCATTGGCTCCCTGTTAAATCTAGAATAGAATTTAAAATCCTTCTCCTAACATACAAGGTCTTGAATAATCAGGCCCCATCAAAGACCTCATAGTACCGTATCACCCCAATAGAGCACTTCGTTCTCAGACTACTGGCTTACTTGTGGTTCCTAGGATACTTAAAAGTAGAATGGGAGGCAGAGCCTTCAGCTTTCAGGCCCCTCATCTGTGGAACCAGCTCCCAGCTTGGATTCGGGAGACAGACACCCTCTCTATTTTCAAAATTAGGCTTAAAACTTTCCTTTATGATCAAGCTTATAGTTAGGGCTGGATCAGACGACCCTGAACCACCCCTTAGTTATGCTGCTATAGGCCTAGGCTGCTGAGGGGGGTCCCATAATGCACTGTTTCTTCTCATTCACCTTTATTTACTTGTTTATACTTCACTCTGTATTTAATCATTATTATTAATCTCTGGCTCTCTTCCACAGCATGTCTTTTGTCCTGTCTCTCTCCACTCAGCCCCAACCGGTCGCAGCAGATGACTGCCCCTCCCTGAGCCTGGTTCTGCTGGAGGTTTCTTCCTGTTAAAAGGGAGTTTTTCCTTCCCACCGTCGCCAAGTGCTTGCTCATAGGGGGTCGTTTTGACTGTTGGGTTTTCTCTGTGTTATTGTAGGGTCTTTACCCACAATACAAAGAGCCTTGAGGCGACTGTTTGTTGTGATTTGGCGCTATGTAAATAAAATTGAATTGAATTGAATTGAACTGAATTGATGGAGCAACTCTGGTGTTGGTGAAACATCTCAGGTGCTGACCGGGAAGCAAGCGATGGAGACCCTCCAGTAGCCAAGCAGGAGGCTCACACTGGCACAGGTGAAGGAACCCCTCAGAAAACTCAACTGGAGGCCTATGACAGTGGTGAAGAAGACCCTTTGGTGACACCTCAGATGGCTTGGCTGGAGGCCAACAATGGCAATAGAGACCTTCTCAGGACTGGCGATGAACTAGATCTTCTATTGGTGGTGGAGACAGGACAGTGGATTTGCTGGTGACCAGCAAGGGTGATGGGGACTCCGCCAGACTCCACTCTGAATTGTCAGGACACTCTGGATTCTGAAGACACCCGGGATTCTCTGGCTGGGGATGCACAGAGCACGCAGTCTCCTCTAAGGATGCCACAGGCTGCTCAAGAGGCTCTGGCAGCACTGGCTAGGACTGTACAGGGCTCACCACCATCCCCTCCAACGACTAGGGGTGCTCAGTGGGGCGTGCAGCTGTAGCCTCTGATGTCTGGAGCTGCTCAGCTGGCTCTGGTAGCTCAGGTTGCAGTAGATGGGGCTGCGCAGAGCTCACAGCTGTCTCCTCTGGTGACTGTGGCTGTGCAGAGCTCACACCTATGTTTTTTTTGACAACTGGGACTGCATAGCAAGTCTCACAGCTGACTCCTCTAAAGACCAGAGGGTGATGCAAAGGCTTCAACATCCTCACTCTGAGAACAGGAATGGATGTAGGGTGCACAGTCTTTGGAGAGCTACTGGGCAGAGCAAGAGCTTCAAAAGAATCTAGCACATGAGTTTAATAACAGTCTTTGATTGAGGAACACCACGAATAGTCTCTGACAGAGGAGCACGAGAAACAGTTTTTGAATGGGGTACACAAAAAACAGTCTCAGAATGAGATACACAATAAACAGTCTCAGAATGAGATATACAATCACAGAGAGCAATTTCTCATAGAGAAATGCAATGGGCAGCCTTGGAACAGGAAACACAAACAGTCTCTAAGGTAGTCTGCACAGTTGTGAACAAAGTCTTTTCCATAGAAGATGTTGATGCACAAGACCTGGTTCTCTCTGATTCCTGAACACCAAATGCATGCTTTCTACATGCTGATTCAGGAAAGCAAACCATCTTTAAATGGGGAAGTTCAGATACAATCAATTCAGTACAAGCCTTGAGAGACTAAGAAACATGAAACTCAGTTTTTAATTAGATTAAATTTTATTTATATAGCACCAAATCACAACAAACAGTTGTCTCAAGATGCCATATATTGTAAAGAAAAATATATAGAGAGAAAACCCAACAGTCAAAATGACCCCCAATGAGCAAGCACTTGGCAACAGGAAAAACTCCCTTTTAATAGGAAGAAACCTCTGGCAGGACCAGGCTCAGGGTGGGGCAGTCATCTGCCCCGACAGATTAGGGGTGAGGGGAGGGAGACAGGACAAAACACAAGCTGTGGAAGCGAGCAAGGGATTAATAATAACTCATGATTAAATGTGGAATGAAAGCAAAAAGTGGCGTGGAAAAGAAACACTCACTGCCTCATGGGGAAGAAGGATTTTAAATTTAGCACGAGATTGATTCTGTGTGTGTGACTCTTTTTTACGTAGCAGCTGGCAAGAGAAGGTTTGCGCATCTGATCTGACCTGAGGTGAACACCTGCCAGGAAATAAGCAAGTGAGAATGAACGTGTCACGGGAAAAAAAAAGATTATTGTGGCAAACACCCAAGCGTCGCTGGTGTGTTTCGGGACTAAACTGAGGCATTTGTGCCATATAATCCACATTTAACTGTTTTACTATTCGGTGCAGTTGAGGGTGCGATATTGTTCTTTCTTTGTGAATTTTTAAGCTTTAAATTTTTTTTTTTCTGATTTTTGGTTTGTTTTTTGGTGGTCTGGGAGCAGGCACCATCTCTATGGGGATAGAGTTTTGGGGGAAATGGCAGAATCAGAGAAGCTGCAGAGAGGCTTATAAGACTGCAACTCTGCTTCTTGGTCTCTACCCTGGGTAGTCATGTTTTTGGGGGTTTATTAAATTCGGTCAGAATTCTGGAAATGAGAGCTGCTCCATTCAAAGTTCGATGGATGCTGTCTCTCTGAAGAACACTAGATTTTCTCCAGAAAGTTTCCTAATTTTCTATGAAGCCCACATAGTTTTTTGGACACCACTCAGACAGACAGCAATTCAAGGAGAACACGAGACTAAATATGTCGCTATTGGTCCGATTGAGGAGGGGCCCAGAGAAAACATTGTTTTAGCAAAGTTACACACCCATTCAATATTAACTTTAGTGACCTCTGATTGGCATAACCAGGTGTCATTACTGCTGACATGAATTATTACTCACCAAATTTAGCCTTAGCCAGCAGTTTAAATTTTCCTTCTAAGTCGCCTGCTCTGGCCCCTGAAAGACATTCAACTATGGTTGAATGTGTCTTGCCAAATGGGGAAAAATGGTTAGAGATGTGAATGGGTTAGTGGTGTACAGGCAACCTCTTCCTCACAGTCCCCCAACCGGCTTGTTTTCCCAGCTGCTCGGGATCTGCTGGGGGATAGCTACCGGCAGCTAAGCTACCTTGCTCTGCACTGTCTACAGGAGCCTTTATAGCTACATCATTTTCCAGGGTGCAGAACCAAGTCTTCAATTCACTGAGCCTGGCACCCAAGATATCAAACAGGCTACATTTATTACAAGTATCGTTACTGCTAAATGAGACAGAGGGTTTCACAAGGAACAACTCGCAAATAAAGATTTTAGTGACAACATTCTCTTTACCTGCCAACTCAGAAAACAGTCTTATTGTAGGTCAACTCAGAAACATGAAGAACACTTTTATCTTTAGCTGGCTTAGAAAGAAACTTCGTAGTCTCGGTATTATTTACCTGCTCATGAGGAAAGGCCCCAGTTTTTAGATGGGTCAGCTCAGGAACAGAAACAAAGAACAGCCTCTGGATCAAGATTATTATCGTTAATCAAAACAAACAAAATATTGAAAACTGAAATTGAAAAAATATTTTTTGAAATAAATAAAAAAATGAAAAAAAAAAGATCACTAACTGAAACTGTAATGTGTGTTTACAAATTACACGAATGAGGTAGTGGATAGTAGTGCGCCAAAAGATGTTGAACTTTTCAGTGCAGGCTGATACAACTTAATGGCTTCCCCAGCCTCCATTTTCTTTAGTTCAGCTTCCTCCTGTACTGAATCTCCCTCTCTGTGCACCCTAACAAATGGAAGGCATACCAGATGCACTCTTTAACTTTATTTAAATAACTGGACATGATCTAGCAGACACAAGGGTCTGACTGGAGCTGTGGTCACCTGAACACACCTACTTAAGGCACCGCTACTCACTAACGCTTAACCACAGACTAGCAACTACTTAACAGCTTAATGCTAAAGCGAACACAACCTACTCTAAGACAAACTTACCTAACATGACATATACTGACTCACCCATGAAACAACCAATATGACTCACCCAGTTCCTATCACACCAACCTTTGCTACCTGTCTTCTGTCCTCTCCGCGCCCAGGATTACTTCAGAAATAAAAACAGCAAAACAACAAACAAGTGTTCAACAGAAGAACTTAAAAGGCTCAGCTGGACACTCACCTGACTTAACTGAGAAGTTGTACTATCTGCAGGTCACACCACGGCAACCATCCACCAGCAAAATACACTGCTCA